>JAYKAV010002955.1:2739238-2874052 GCA_035582835.1 Phoebastria nigripes
GAGCCCTGGGGCGGGACACCGCTCGTGACTGGCCGCCAACYGGATTTCGCTCCATTCACCACAACTCTCTGGGTCCGGCCATCCAGCCAGTTTTTTACCCAGCAAAGAGTACACCTGTCTAAGCCGTGAGCCGCCAGCRTCTCTAGGAGAATGCTGTGGGAGACAGTGTCGAAGGCTTTACTGAAGTCCAGGTAGACCACATCCACAGCCTTTCCCTCATCCACTAGGCRGGTCACTTGGTCATAGAAGGAGATCAGGTTGGTCAAGCAGGACCTGCCTTTCATGAACCCATGCTGGCTGGGCCTGATCCCCTGGTTGTCCAGCACATGGCTTGTGAGCGCCCTCAAGATGACACACTCCATAATCTTCCCTGGCACCGAGGTCAGGCTGACAGGCCTGTAGTTCCCCGGATCCTCCTTCTGGCCCTTCTTGTAGATGGGTGTCACATTGGCAAGCCTCCAGTCATCCGGGTCCYCTCCCGTTAACCAGGACCGCTGATAAATGATGGARAGTGGCTTGGCAAGCTCCTCCACCAGCTCCCTCAGCACTCTCGGGTGGATCCCATCCGGCCCCATAGACTTGTGAGCGTCCAGGTGGTGTAGGAGGTCATTCACTGCTTCCTCTTGGATTATGGGGGGTTTATCCTGCTTGCCATCCCCGTCTTCCAGCTCAGGGGGCTGAATACCCTAAGGATAACTGGTCTGACTATTAAAGACTGAGGCAAAGAAGGCATTAAGTACCTCAGCCTTTTCCTCGTCCTCGGTGGCAATGTTCCCCCCCCGTATCCAATAAAGGATATAGGTTCTCCTTGGCTCTATTTTTGTTGTTAATATATTTGTAAAAACTTTTTTTGTTGTCTCTTATGACAGTGGCCAGATTGCGTTCTAGCTGGGAATTTTATAATGAGTAATTTTATACCCATWTAAATTTTCTAAATTATTATATATTATTGGGTCATAGTATTTATCTGCTMTCATATTTCGCTTGTCAGCTACATGGTGTGTCATTCAGAGAAAACAACTATTTTCATTCATTTATTTAGCTGAGTTTAGTTTTTTAGTGAAGTGTCAAAAACTCTACCCCAGAGATAAATGATGCAGCAAATAATACCAGAAATCAAGAGAAGAAGACAAGAAAGGAAAAGTGTGTTTTCAGATGAGTGATGAAAGAAAAATGGGAGCTAAGGCAGAAAGCTACATGATATACCTGCCTTCAGGCTAGAGTTAAGCATCTAATTCTCTTTGAAATTAAAGGAGCTGCACAGAGGTTCAGGACTTTGGTGCTGAATCTGAGTGAAGGAAGGGAGAGAAAGCCAGTTGTCTTTTCTAGAGAACTCCTGAAGAAGTGGGTATAAGTCTGAAGGAGTCACCATTTCTCACTCTATCCTTCTTTGGCATGGATTTTCTAGGGAGAATGAAAGCAGCTCAAAGTTGTAATATGAAGGAGCAGCTTTGCAGCCTCCCGTGTGTGTGTATATAGCAGCTAGGCTTTTGAAAGGATTTGTTTCCCTGAAATTTTACCCACCAACTTTCAGTGTTTCCTAGGTTATACCCCAGATTACTTTACTAGCTCATGAGGAAAGAGGGAAGGAAGAGGTTAGGCTGCCAGTCCCACAAGTTTTCCTGTGTGTCCTTCAGCCAGTGTTTTTTTCCTTGCATCCCAATCAAGGGGGAAACAGAACCTCTGCAGTGGGGACAAACAGCACTTTTCTATTTCTTGGGTGCATCCTCAGGACAGAAATGCACTTGTCAATTAGATTTAGAAACTGTTCAGGCACTGAAGCACCAGACCAGTCATACTCTGTGACTTCAGAGATTTCATAACTAGGAACTGGGTCTCAGGTCCTACACAGTTAATGGACCAGTAAATGCATAAAGATCCTCTTGACAATTCATCACTCAAGCCAACCAGTTAAGGGTATGCATACTTACAGACCATTCAGCAGTTAATTGTTAAGGGAGGGCTCTCAAACAGTTCTGAAAGAGGTTCTTAAAGCTTTCTTGCAGTGAGAACAAATAACTAATGCAGATTACCATACCACTTCAAAGCTCAAATGAGTTAACACTCTATATCATTTATGGTATGAATTTATTATGAAAAACTATAGGTTATGTTGAATGAATTTCATGTCTACTACAGGTGAAAGTGAGCTTTGGTCCTAATTAACATGTTGCATTGTTGTAGTCTATGTGTTGATGTTGTTTCTGGGTCCTGGTGCTGTTGCTCAATGTTGTTAGGTCAGGACTTCCCTCCACTTGCCTGCCTCATAAGTTTATCTTTATGAGCTCAGAGGTATTTCTCAGAATTGTTTTATGCTATCCATGAGGGATCTACCACGGGTAGTTCACTAAGATTTTGCATTCCCTCTTTTCTTTGTTGGTCATCAGAAATACTAGTTTATGTTATCAGTAAATTGGGCTTAAGACAAATAACACGTTCTCTGTAACATCAGACAGTTTTCAGTACTATCTGAATAACAACACCTCCCACTAATTCTGTAACATTCATTTGTGATTTATGATGTGCTGAAAACCTTTCAGGAATCGCCCCTCTATGCAATGTAAGAAACAGGGCAGAGGGCTAGAATAACATAATGTGATATAGCAGAACAGAGCCTCTGTAATTCATACGAGGGAACTTCCCTCCCCGCCATATGTTCTCACATCAATTATTATTAGATATAGATTAGCAAAGGCAGGTATCTGGACGCAGCTTATGGGCTTGCTCCTTTGACAAAGAACAGTGATGTAGCTCCAAGGACTTTATGGTGATGCATTAGCTCATCCTGTTTGAGGATCTTTCCCCATATCTCTATGCCATCATGAATCTGAGTAGTATGGCTGGAACTCACTGTATTGGGTTTGCGTGGCAAGGTTTTGGTAGCAGGGGGGGCTACAGGGGTGGCTTCTGTGAGAAGATGCCAGAAGCTTCCCCTATGTCCGATAGAGCCAATGCCAGCCAGCTCCAGGAYGGACCCACCGCTGGCCAAGGCCGAGCCCATCAGCRATGGTGGTAGCACCTCTGGGATAGCATATTTAAGAAGGGGGGAAAAAACCTGCGCAACAGCAGCAACAGCAGCCAGACGAGAGGAGTGAGAATATGCGAGAGAAACAACTCTGCAGGCACCAAGGTCAGTGAAGAAGGAGGGGGAGGAGGTGCTCCAGGCGCTGGAGCAGAGATTCCCCTGCAGCCCATGGTGAAGACCATGGTGAGGCAGGCTGTCCCCCTGCAGCCCATGGAGGTCCACGGTGGAGCAGATATCCACCTGCAACTCGTGGAGGACCCCACGCCAGGGCAGGTGGATGCCCGAAGGAGGCTGTGACGCCGTGGGAAGCCCACACTGGAGTCGGCTCCTGGCAGGACCTGTGGACCCAAGGAGAGAGGAGCCCACGCTGGAGCAGGTTTGCTGGCAGGACTTGTGACCCCATGGAAGGGACCCACGCTGGAGCAGTTCGTGAAGAACTGCAGCCCATGGGAAGGACCCCTGTTGGAGAAGTTCATGGAGGACTGTCTCCCGTGGGAGGGACCCCACGCTGGAGCAGGGGAAGAGTGTGAGGAGTCTTCCCCCTGAGGAGGAAGGAGAGGCAGAGTCAACGTGTGATGAACTGACCACAACCCCTATTGCTCTGCACCGGTGGCGGGGAGGAGGTGGAGAAAATTGGGAGTGAAGTTAAGCCCAGGAAGAAGGGAGGGGTGGGGGGAAGGTGTTTTAAGATTTAGTTTTTATTTCTTATTATCCTACTCTGATTTGATTGGTAATAAATTAAATTAATTTTCCCCGAGTTGAGTCTGTTTTGCCCGTGATGGTAATTGGTGAGTGATCTCTCCCTGTCCTTATCTTGACCCGTGAGCCTTTCGTTATATTTTCTCTCCCCTGTCCAGCTGAGGAGGGGAGTAATAGAGCAGTTTGGTGGGCACCTGGCGTCCAGCCAGGGTCAACCCACCGTACTCACCAATGCAGAAAATTAAGCCTTCTGCAGTTAAATGACAAAGCAGAATCCCATACTCAAACATCACATGAGAAGTGTTGTCTGTCCTCTTGGTGCTGTGTTCCTTCATACTAAAAATGTTTATTTACTGGGAGAAATAGCTATTTAACATTGCCTTGCTTCTACTTCTGCTGCACATTGGACACACAAACTTTGCCCACAGAAGAGGAATTTGAATAAAAGGGTCTCTTCATGTCAATGTAGAGCTGGTTTTAGAAATGAAAAACTAGGGCAAGTGCTCAAGATTAAAGAATTCTCACAATGACTAATTTACATAGCAGAATGGATCATCCAGTGTATAAGTGAGAGAAGGAAAGCRCTTATGCCTTCATAAGTTCCTGAAGGCTCCTTCTTCCGATGTCCAACACTGGCTCTAAATATGCCTAAGAGCAAGATAGATGGCAACTGCCTTGCTCAGGATAGTATCCTACAGAACTGATGAGTCTTCAGTGATCAGGAAACCTCATTTATTCAGGAATTTGTACAGTTCTCTCAATCCCTGAAATAGGAAACATGTTGATGTCTCATTTTACATATAATTGTTGCAAAAATGAAAGATGGGACCCTCTTATCTAAGGTGACCCAGGACGCAGTGGAAAAACTAGAAGATGAACCCAGGTATCTTAAAGCCTGGAGAGTGCTCTGTCCTCTAGGCAGCACTATCTTCTGGTGAGCAGACACTCCAAAATCATAATCGTWAAAGCAGGATAGATCATTCTGTGCAGTACTGTATCCTTTACATTTATCAACATAATTGAAAGAGAGAGCATTTGAGTAACTTCAGCTTGCAGGGTACAAACCAGAAATTGTCAACAGAGAAGAACCGGGATGTTTTTATTCCATCTCTCCTCCCTTTCCTTCTCTAATTCCTAATTCAGTCTTTAAAAAAAAAGCAATTCCTAATCCAAGCACATTGCAAATGTAAGAAAGACTAGTGCCTAGCTGCTGAACGCATTCATATATAATTCTAGAGAGCAGATATAGAGCTGTCATTATCCAGAGAAATCAGACACTTGTTCATAGTCTGCAAGTGACAGAATACGGGAATGATAATTAGGATGCGCAAAGAGAGAAGTAATGACCACAGATACTGAGCATTTTTTTATTATTATAAAAATTTCTATTGCCATTCCAAATTTCCTTTACATAACTGTACTGGTTTTGACTGGGATAGAGTTAATTTTCTTCATAGTAGCTTGTATCGTGCTATGTTTTGGATTTGTGATGAAAACAGTGTTGATAACATAGGGACATTTTATTTGTTGCTGAACAGTGCTTACACAGTGTCAAGACCTTTTCTACTTCTCACATTGCCCTGCCAGCGAGTAGGCTGAGGGTGGGCAAGAAGTTGGGAGGGGGCACAGCTGGGTACAGATGACCCCAACTGACCAAAGGGATATTCCCTGTCATATGACATCACGCTCAGCAGTAAAAACTGGAGGGCAAAGTTTGATGGGGCTGCGGTTGCTCAGGGACTGGCTGGGCATTGGTCAGCTGGTGGTGAGCGATTATGGGGTTTTTTGCATTGCTTGTTTTTCTTGGTTTTGACTAGTTCCCCTCCTGTCCCCCCTGCCTCCTTAAACTGTCTTTATCTCAACCCATGCGTTTTCTGACATTTATCCTTCCAATTCTCTCCCCCATCCCAGTGGGGGTGCAGGGAGGGCAGGGGTGAGCGAGCAGCTGTGTGGTGCTTAGCTGCCTGCCAGAATTCAACAACAATAACAAATTTTGATTTACCTTAAGTCAAATATTCTTTATTTAGCATCCTTGAAGGCAGTATTGGTCATGTTTCCAAAAGGTTGCATACTGTGTAATATCAAAGTAGGAGCCACAAATACGTGAAAAACCATCTTACCCAAACCCAAGGCTGTGTGGATTCAGTGTGGAGACAGGTGGACTCAAAGGATAACATTAACTGCTAATGTAGCAATCCATGTGGGGAGACATCACAGTAGAATAGAGGGCATTATCATTCACAAACTTGCCTGGAAGTAGTACCAGCCTTATTCCACATTTTGGTATAAAGAGCTCTGACCCTTTACATCTTCACATAGGTCATATGTCCCCTTATCTAAAGTGACGATGCTTTAATGTGCATGGTATAGATTAATGGGGGAGACGAGTCACAATTTGTAAAGCTGTACTGTTATATATTGCAGTATCCCTGCAACTTAACACCTGAGATGCAAAAGCAGACCTGTATGATGAAGTTATCATGTAGGCCCCCAAATAGCCTGTCCTGATAACTACCAGACATAGCCCAGGGAAGAAAAGCTCATTCTTTATGAAAAAGCATGACTTGTGTTCAGCCTGTCCCAGTATTAACTTATATCTGATTAAGTCAATTTGAAAATGCAAAAAAAGCAGACTGATGGAGCAAGCAGTGTGATGGTTAACACCACTGAAAGAGACAGGTAAGGGTTGATGCCATGGTGGATGTGACAAAGTCTCTGTTTCAACCAAGTTAATTCTTCATAGTAGTTTTTCAACCTATAAAGCTTGAATGGTAGGGACAGAGGAATGAAGATGAAAGAGGACAGAGAGCCATGACCAAACAATGCTGAGTATCAGAGGCAACACAAAGACCTGGAGTCCCCATCAGTAAAGTGCAAGATCTGATCAATCTCATTTTACTATAGCTTTGCCTGCTTGTAGCAGATGCAAATAAATTTAGTGCATCCTGTATCAGGCTACAATGCATCTTTGATTCTAAAGCTGTGCTTTAGTATTACTTCTGCCAATGTGCATGAAACTAAACTGGAAATGCATTCATAGGATTTGATGCTCTCCGAAGGTGAATCCAGTGCATGGTACCAGGCTGGAGATAGTAAGAATGGAACTGCTTTGAAATGTAAACGTTGTTGTGATACACTGTCCTTAGTACCACATGGTTGCACCCTTACTGGGCTGCACTATTGGCTAGACATACCCTTYGTTCACTCCCAGGATATCAGCTGGGGAGAAGCAATTAATCCCCTCCAAGAAAAGCTTAAATATAGTTTGGAAGCTAGTTCGTTGAAGAGATTGCTTTTTGTAGGCAATATAGTGAAATTGCAAGTTTGATTTCTCGCATCCTGCAGAGTTCTATTACCCTGTTGAGTTTTGCACCTCCTGCCATGCCTCAAGGCTCACAACACGTGCCTTCAGAAACTTGCTATTAAAATACCACTCCAGTGGAATGTGGCAAAGCCCTCACATTATTCCAGGCACTGGGACCTGAAAATAATACAGGCAAAAAGTAAGGCTACCTTATAACATGGGGGATTAAAGGAGACCCAGTTGAACCTATGTACCTCGTGCACGTGGCCAGCCTCTTCTAGAGAGGGCTAGACCTGAAAATGCAATGTGAGCTATTCTGCACCAGGACTGGCCTGGGATCCAAAGGTTACTGTCTGGGCAGATGTRTTTCAATGTGTGGATGTAGCCCCGCTGTATCTATCTGCATAAACACTTGTATGCCGTATTGGGACAATGTCCAGCTCAAGGGTTTCAGCAAGGAATTCAGACATGAAAGGACTTCTCTTTTTAGTGCTTTCAATTCTATTAAATCTTACTGGACCTTATGTCAGAAAATGTCTATTTGGTGACAGGTTCTCCTCATATCTGATGTGCAGGAATTACCATCTTTTCATGTTTTAAAAAGAGAAGCAGATGTTGCAAACAGACAATCTGGAAACTGAAATTCTCTTCAGGATCACCAAAATTTCCCAAAAGGTGGGTAGAGAGGAAGTGAAGAGCTCCTGGAATAGTAAAAGGCTGGAAATATAATAAATGACTGCAGCTGGTTCAATACTTCATATTCTGAATTCTCAATGTTGAATAAGCTCTAAATAAAGCTTTTAAGTCCTCCTTCCCTTTTATTTTTTCTCTCACTCTCTGCCATTTTTATTTAAGCTCCTAAGACTAGCTGGATCTAAGAAAATAAAAACAATTGTAAGGGCTTTGTTCTTAAAGCATTAAGATTGGAGTTAACCGTGAACGGCTCAATGTATGTGAGATTAGACTGAAGCACTTCTTGCTTTTTATAGAGAATCCATGTACTCATAATGTTAAGAATTCAAACAAGTTAATAAACACAATTCAGGTTATGAAAAAATTGTCTTTTATAGAAATGTTTCATTTTCTTCCCTTTACAGAACTTTCATAATGATGAGTATTAGTAAAACCAAAGAAAATGTGGAAACAAAATTGTTTCCACTATTAAAACTTTTCCTCCAACTGCAAGAATTTTCTTACATAATTACCAATTCTTAATTCATTAAAGTGGCGAAACTATCAATCTAATATATCTGTCTTGTCTATGTATCAAGTTAATGTTTGTTTTATTTAATTTTCCAAATCAAAGAATCAGCCATTTTATTGTCATTAAAATGAGAAAAAATATGACTACCTATTTCTGCAATTTAGTTATCCAGCTCATATTGTAAACTTTTCCTGTAGCTGCTTAGAGACAGGGATATATTTAACAGCATTAGAGTATTATCTTGTCTCTTATTGATCAGAAAAAACAGTTTAATGCAAAAGCTAATTGTTTCCGGGACACATTTTGGGGTGTTTGATGAATCTTTGGGCTCAAATGACTCCGAACTTCCATGAGTTGAGCATTAAACTAGATGCTCACTAGATGAACTACTGTTTGAGCACATGCTTCCTTTGGAAACAAGACTGTAATTTGGATACTGTGTTATTTTGCATTTTTCTTGGGCATTTTATGTGTTCAGTTTGACACACTCCATGTCTGCGTATATTAGTGACCTCTGTGCAAAAGTATGTTCAGTGAAGACAAACCAAAAGCTCTAGTATTGGATAAAGCTTTGTGACAGGTTGGTGTTCCATACAGTGTAGCTGGATACCCAATAATTGTGTAGATACAACCTGTAAAACCAAATATAATTACAGTCTTGTTTGTATTTTTACCCGGAAATCAAATGGTTTTGTTTTCATGGAGTTCATACGCTCCCTGCTGCGTAGCAGTAACAGGTTTTTCTTTTATGTGGAGCAGGTGGCTAATATTGAAAAAACTGTTTTCATGGTGTGAAAGATTTATTGCCCTCAAAACTCATCTCAGAATATTTGCAATTGGCTAGCAACTGCTGTTTAAAAACCATTGTAGATATACAATGCAAGCACATAAGGAAGAATGCATAGAGGGAATATAAAGAATAGCTTAACTATTTTGTCTTGGGAACTTGTTTTTATAAAAAGACCCTCCMAGTTTCCTACACTTAATTATTTTAAATTAATTATAAAAATGGAAGACCAAAATAATCTTGCATGGTCTCCTGCAAGTCTTTGTTACTACATCACATAAAACTATGCTGTATTTTAAATAAGATTATTTTTGTGTACTGACAGCTCCTATTGAAAGGCTGAACTAGAGCCTTCCTTGCCAGTTATGTGTTTAATTATGCTTCTCCATACCTTTTTTATATCCTACCTTCTCGCTTGAACTGGAAGAAAGAGAAAGATGCTGAGACGGGAGACACTGAGACACCTTTCTATTCTTCTTCGCCTAGAAAAGGTACTTCTTCATATTTCACGGTGCTTTGATTCAAAATACTAGGTCTGACTTTTACTTAAAATGTGTTGGCAGGATTTGACTGATTTCCTCGAGGCTTCACAGACTCTTGTTAGCTGTTTGGTTGATGTGGTATAATACGAAATATGGCAAAAGAGAAAAAGGTAGGCTATAATTAATTTATCTAAAACAGATTTATCATTGGTTTAAGTACAATTAATGTGATGTACAATAGATGTGTTTGAGCTTTTCTTCCTAAATTTAGCCAAGCCCTCAACTAGGCATTTGTTGTAAGAAGGTTCTCTAAGCTCCRTCTGTAATCAATGGAGAAAGGCAGCACTTCGATTCATATACCAGGTGTAGATAATTATGGCTACCTGCTCTCTTTTAAGCATATTTACAGCTTGATAATGCACTGATAATTAACTTGACCCAAACCTATAGAGTTTAAGGGAAGAGACACATTCCCCTTACTGGGTGAGAAGCTAATCTTGAACAACAGGAGGAAAACTCAAGCCCATTGCAACATTTTGTGGGATTACCTGCTCTGAAGTTTCCTGCGTCTTCATTGGAAGCCTTTGTGCTGAAGCAAGGTTGCAAAAGATAGCTCATATGGTTCTGATGGCAAAGCACTGGCATTTAGCTGTCTAAAATGATACCTACTCTTTCTGAAATAAATTACCTTATTATTCATTCAGTCGTAATCCTACGTGGTGTCTAGAACAAAAGACCTAAAGCAGGAAGGCACATGTTTAAATTCCACAGAAGAAACTGAAGTTGTTTGTGAGGTGGAACGTGAATGTAATGCATGACTGAACAAGGTCCAGAGCTTGCAGAAAAGACAATAAACAAAGCTAAGTTTGTCATGGGTTTCTTGTTTTTGTTTTTTTTCAGGATGTGACTTAAGTTTCCATCAGAGGTTCTGCACACTTCATTTCCTAGTGTGAAAAGGCATATCCTTCCCATCTTCATCCATATTCAAACACTAATAAACAGATGGTCAAATTAAAGAGACCCTATCAGCCAGAAAATTAAATGAATTAGAAATTCACCAGAGCTTAGTTTTCCAAACCATTCCTTCTTCCGTTAAAATAAACAAACCAGCTTACTTTTCCCTCTGCTTTTCTTCCAAACACTTTCAGAACCGTGAGATCAAATAATTAAGCTGGTGGAAAATCCCTTGTTGGTATTAGAAACAACCTCTACTGGGAGGAAGACTAAGATAACAGCTGGTTATTACAGAACAAGATATTTCATTACATTGAGCATATCTGCTTAAGAAAAAAGAAAAGTCAGACTTTGAACTTACTGGATCAGTGATTACAATGGAATTGGAACAGACTTGAATAGATATATTTTGCWTTGTGGGGAGAATAAGGAGATATTCTAATGGGATTTACTTGTTATACAAAGTTCAGGTTATAAAACAATTTACAAAGGAGCGGAATCTTCTAACACTGAAAGCAAAAGACAGGCAATAAGGAAATTATATCAGGGCAGCAATTCATCCCAGCCCATTACGGCAGACTGGTGACTGTACTAACTTTACCTCTGCCAGTCAGTGGTGTTAATGACATTGGATCACTCAAGCCAGATAACAGCTACGACATAAAAGTCATTCAGGTTGCACCTACATTAACGTATTGATTCAGACCGGTGGTGCAGTTTTGAAGAGAGTCCCCTAATTGTCACTACTTGCCATGTGGTGGCTCGGTTTCCTAAGTGATTAGGGGTCAGTGGACATAACTAAACTGTCAGCACCACTCCAGGGAAGCACAGGCTCTCTGACTACTGCTGGGCCACAGAAATCTCAGTCTTTGAGCCATGGGCATAGCGGAGACTTTTGCTCTATGGGATCAGATTAAATTTAGTCTGAAATAGTTTGCATGAACCACACAGAGTGAAGATGTAGGGGCATCAGCACCAATGGTTTAAGTCTACTGATCCCTCTGTGCCTGGGAAGATCATGGAACAGATCCTCCTGGAAGCTATGCTAARGCACATGGAGGACAGGGAGGTGAWTCAAGACAGCCAGCATGGCTTCACCAAGGGCAAGTCCTGCCTGACCAACCTAGTGGCCTTCTATGACAGAGTGACTACATCAGTGGACATGGGAAGGGCTACAGATGTCATCTATCTGGACCTCTGTAAGGCCTTTGACATGGTCCCCCACAACATCCTTCTCTCTAAACTGGAGAGGTAGGGATTTGATGGGTGGACTGTCCGGTGGGTGAGGAATTCGTTGGCTGGTCGCATCCAGAGAGTAGTGGTCAACGGCTCAATGTCCAGATGGAGGTTGGTGACAAGTAGCGTCCCGCAGGGGTCTGTATTGGGACCGGTACTGTGTAATATCTTCATCAATGACATAGAYGGTGGGATCGAGTGCACCCTCAGCAAGTTTGCAGATGACACCAAGCTGAGTGGTGTGGTTGACACGCCTGAGGGACGGGATGCCATCCAGAGGGACCTGGACAAGCTGGAGAAGTGGGCCCATGTGAACCTCATGAGGTCCAACAAGGCCAAGKGCAAGGTCCTGCACCTGGGTCAAGGCAACCCCCAGTATCAATACAGGCTGGGGGATGAAGGGATTGAGAGCAGCCCTGCCGAGAAGGACTTGGGGGTACTGATAGATGAAAAGCTGGACATGAGCCAGCAATGTGCGCTCGCAGCCCAGAAGGCCAACCGTCTCCTGGGCTGCATCCAAAGAAGCGTGGCCAGCAGGTCAAGGGAGGGGATTCTGCCCCTCTACTCTGCTCTGGTGAGACCCCACCTGCAGTACTGCSTCCAGCTCTGGAGCCCTCAGYACAGGAAAGACATGGACCTGTTGGAGCGGGTCCWGAGGAGGGTCACAAAAATGATCAAAGGGATGGAACGCCTCTCCTATGAAGAAAGGCTGAGAGAGTTGGGGCTGTTCAGCCTGGAGMAGARAAGGCTTCGGGGAGACCTTATTGCAGCCTTTCAGTACTTAAAGGGGGCTTATAGAAAAGACGGCGTCAAACTTTTCAGCAGGRCCTGTTGCAACAGGACAAGGGGGAATGGTTTTAAACTGAAAGAGGGTAGATTCAGATGATATAAGGAAGAAATGTTTTACGCTGAGGGTGGTGAAACACTGGCACAGGTTGCCCAGAGGGGTGGTAGATGCCCCATCCCTGGAAACATTCAAGGTCAGGTTGGAGGGGRCTCTGAGCAACCTGATCTAGTTGAAGATGTCCCTGCCCGTGGCAGGGGTGTTGGACTAGATGACCTTTAAAGGTCCCTTCCAACCCAAACTAGTCTAYGATTCTATGATTCTATGATTCYTTATACTGTACCAAATAGCCTAATACATCATCCATGGGAGCTGTAATACAAATGTGTCTTTGAAGATAGTCAGATCTTGTGACTACAGTATTTGGTTCACCACTTCGGTGGAACATCTCAGTGTTGCAGTTAGAGATAAAAGCCCTGTGGGGCTAGGCTTTCTGGTCCTGCTGTGGAGATCAGAAGTCATTCCTACAGATGAGATATTTCCTCTCCACACATCCCAACCCTCCCTTATAGCAGCAACAAGAGAAACCACTGCCAGCCTGCACCGTACAGGCAGATAGCTATGCCCACTTTGTCGTTCCCTGGTAATCTACAGCCGTTGGTGAGCACAGTCTGTCTTGTACCTAGATTCCACCTGTACCTAGAACAAGTTGAGATAAAAAATGCAGACAAATTATTTATTTTAGGAGTTGAGCAAAACTTGCTTTTGCCCAGAGCTACCTTGCCCTAAGTCTTTTGTCATCCGATTAGTTGTAAGCATTGTGTGGAGGAAGCTGACACTTCACAGGACATGAGAACTGCATCTAAGGTGCTTCTGTCACCTSAGAGGCAGCAGGCAAGGAAAGGCAAGGGCCGGGACAGGCACTGTGAGGTTATCAAGAGAAACCTGTGGAGGTGCTAATGAAAGAGAATGATTCCTGCAACACTGCCACTGCCAGCCAACACTCACAGTCCAGCCACAGGCTCTGAAGATGGGAAATCTGGTTAGCTGGACAGTTACAGAATGAATTCTAGTAATTTTAAGGAGTGAAGCTTACTTTGATGGTAGGTACTAAGAGCAGCAGCAACATGTGGATAATCCCTCTGCATCCTCCAACAATATATGACTCGCCAAACATAAGCTTTACTAGGTAACATTTATTTAAGCATTTTCTATTACCGTCCTCTGTGCACCTACTAGCAGGGGTATGTGGGGCTCTCCTCTTTGTGCATGAGAAGCCCTCACAATTTTTAGATGTCCTTTTCATCGCAGTTTCCAGTATTTCAGATATACTTTTGGAAAAGATAGCATGTTTTCTCTTCTCCTTTCGCACATTTTTTTWCTTTTCCTGCTTCTGACAGCTAGACCATGAGATTTCTGAGAGAGAGCAAGCCCTGTACATATTGTACACACTTAATAAAGACAGTGAGTTTATCTATTAACTAATGTTTGAACATCACAGTGTTTGCCTCCCTCTTGAAGCATCCTTTGCACCACAGTCCTCACTTCTTCCTCTCATTTGTAACAGCCTCTTACATCTATTGTTTGGTTTGGAGTGTTCTGAAGTGAGACTGGTGGGAATCTTTCCATCAGTTTCAGTAATACTCCGATTAGGCTCTGTGAGAGAAAACTTCAGTCTAGGCGATAGGACATCAATTTCCTCTCACACTCCCTTTTTTTTTAGGCGCTGCCGTCACCTGCATTGTGCGTGAGCAGGAAAGTATGCTGCACCTTGATATTCCATACTGTGCCAAGGACATGGCTACACAGTGAGAGGCAGAGATGCAAAACTGAAGCAATATCACCACATCAGTGAATTCCCTGCCTGGATTAGAAGTACCTTGCACAGTTCTGTGCTGTGCCATATATACATACCCATAGTTAAGCAGAAAGTTCACAGAGGGGAATGGCTGCTTGTGGCTGTATAACACCTCTGTTCCTTCTGTCAGTGAGCCAAGCTGAGGCATAGTAATTTGTACTGCTGGACCAGTCTTACTATTGCTGTCACAACTACTATTGCTGTTACTCCTCTAACAGCTTTTACACCTGCTACCTGGGATAGTTAATTCCACATGTAGGCTATCAAGCAATTTTCAGAGAAGAGACAGTGGTTTTTCATGCTGTCATCACCTTCCTCTAAGAACATCCAGAGGCTGCCCTTGAACTCAGCAGGCCAGACTCCCCCAGAAGAAAGTTGTGCCAGGTCATTTGCTTTAGCCAGTCTCCCCTTCTACCCTCCTGTTCAATAGGTGAACTTCTGCTGAAAAAGAGATTCTTAGCCTACTTAAAATACCTAGCAGCCTTTTGCTGTCTTAAAAATATCCGTGCTTATCCTTTCATACTACTGAGGTACTTAAGGAGACATAAATTATCTGTGTCTGTAATATTTTCATTCCTCTTGTCAATGTTTAAAAGTTCCAGGATGCAATGAATCTGGAAAACCCTATTTTTTTCAGAAAAAAAACAGGAAAGGTTGCTTTTATTATCCCACATATGATACAGAGCTTGTTTTATAAGTCAGAGACTGTAAAATAGCCGTGCGGCTGCGTTAAACAGCTAATGGATTTCTTCATCTAGATTGTTCAACCTGAAACAATCTATGTCTTTTCATGACCTTCTTTAACCTCTTACTTGAACTCCCATAACTTACATAAGTAAGTAAAATTAGGCATCTATTTTAAATGAAAAAAATCCACACTAAACTGGAAACTCAGGCGGCTTGTTTTGGAAATGTCAATGCAAAACATTCCAGCATTTGTGAAGGGAAAGGTTTTGTTTCAGCATTTATAAACCAGAAAGTTTTATTTCAGAAAAAGTTAACTGCCACTTGCAAAAACCCAATGTTTTCACACTTTTCTTCCCAGTTAAATTAATTTACTAAATCCAATGCATGTTCATGAGTGATTTTGTTCTTTATAAGACTGAATTTTTAAAGTGATTCTACTTTTCTCAGAAGAAAAAAACGTTGTCTCAGCTACACTTTCTGAATTACTGCTTCTCCCCTCTTTCTTGCAATTTGCTTGGGAAATCTGAAATCATTAGATACGCAATACCTATCTAAAAACCTCCCTCTATACGTTATGTCTTACAAGCTGCAGTATTGCCTGTGAGTTAAAGGGACCTCAACTGCTGAGGAGATGAAGGGACAAGAAATTGAAATAAATCCAACACCAAAACAAGCAACTGTATTTTAAGTATGGCATAAGGCTTTCCACAGAGTGATATTATGGGTTGTCCATTACTGGTAAGGAAAGGTAATGAGAACATTCAGCTCTCTACATGGAACATATGGCAAGCTGGCATCCTTAGTAGTTTGCTAAGAGCAACTAATACATTTTATATCCCTTTACACRAAAATCCTCAACATCTGTGTTAAAACAAGACATCTATTAGTTAATCTGTCCTGACCCTTCAACAGTCAGGTTTGGCTTGCCAAGTCAGCAGTAGATTTCCTTAACAGACTGGAGATACGGATCTTGTGAAATTTCTCAATTAACACTGAGAAAGCAATGTGTTGCTGTCGTTCTAAGAAAGGAATAACTTGTGTTAAATCTGCACATCTTTCTAGACTACAGTCCCGAACTCTCTCTTGTACCAACATACAGCAAGGAAAATATATTTCTCCCTGAGATGCACCCCTCTTTTTGAATACTCAAGAGGCTTCCTGCGCTTCATTTTCTGTTTGGATGCAGTGAAAGTAAGGATATCAAATCCCTTTAAGCATTTTCCTTGTGAAATATAGGACTTCAGTAAAGTGAAAAATTGTTTTTGCTAACTACTTGCTTTCTCATACTTTTTTTACAAACAGCTTCCTGGCCAAAACACAAGATGATCAATGTAGTCTTTCAAAATCATTCTTCAATGGCAGACAGTTTGCATAAATGAAAGTTAAGGACACAAGAACACAAAGCGATTTAATTTTTTATGTGCCAAATGAAACATAATTGCTTTTCTACATCTACTGTATTAGATTTTGGTATGCACTTAAAAAAGAAAAACTTACATAAATTAATTTCTTGAAAACACTTATTTACCTTCATAGGAATTTTTAAYCAATAGCTACATTTATTATTTTAAATTAGCCAGCACAATGTAGGCTATTGATGTCTCAAACAACTGACTTTGCATTTTCAACTGATTTCAGTCTTTTTCATAAATCTAACTCAAACTTAACATTTCTCATTAACAAATTTTTGAAGTAAAGAGACTTCTTCATTTCTTATAGAACCATACCGAGAAAGAACAGTATTTTTTGAAAGAGGATGGATAATTTCTAACTCTGAAACACTTTGAAAAACAGAGTATTTGGGGACTTTTTCCAAAACTCTGAAGCCTGATAATGTTCCCCAAAAACAGGCATCAAGAAAAAGGTCTGCAGCTGAAGTACAATGACCTTTTTGTTTTGTTGGTGATGGAATAAAGCACTGGAGGAAAGACAAAAAATGAAAAATCACTCTGCAGGTGTTTTTCAAAGTAGACATTCAAGTAATATAAATACTTGTATTTGTTGGCTCAGCCAAATACTTGATTCATGACCTGGAAGAAGACTTTAAATGTTTCTGAGTCTTTGTCCAGTTACATGACCAGATATAATGATTAGAGGAGTACCTGGCTGGGCAGTGGCAGTAGGAAGAAGGTCTGTCTCTCAACATKGGCAGAACGTGCTGGAATAAAGAGGAGACTGTGTCTTCTTCCTCCTCTTCCTGAGGACCTCTAAATGTGTGTTGGTTTAAGCAATTTCTAGGATGCAAGACATGATATTTTAAACCAGAATAAGTTAGTACAATCACTGAAACAAACAGACATGTCTTTCTCCCTCTTTGGCCATCCATTCCCACTCCCAGGTTGCCCTTTTCACTGTGCCAGTGGTAAACCAATACAGGGAAATGATCCCTGATAATAATTTTTAATGAGATTTCTCATCCATATTTGTTCCATACTCTGGTTCGCCCCACAGCTAGAGAAATCCTTCAAAACTTAGAGGAAAGAGTAATATGGCATTAGGAATGCTTAGTATCATATAGAAAGAGTGGAGACTGACTGCTTCTTTCAGGAGAAATGCAGCTTTCAGTGGCATAATGTGTTTCCCAAACCATGACCAGAGAGTTGTAGAAACAGGCAGACTGTAACACTTGGAAAGAACAGGAGAATCCCAAAAGAAGCAGGGGCTTGCTCCCCGCAAAGTACAGTCCCCAGAGCTGAGCCCTGGGCAGTGTAGAAAAGAAGCCTTTTCTATGGTCAGAGAGAGGAATGTGTTGAATTTGTTCTGCTGCATGAAGGCAAGGAAAGCTGCTGGGCTGTAAAACAAGAGGGGGAAGGATGAGTTTAGTCTTCAGGGATCTGGTGGATGGGAAGGAGCTGGGTGTCTTCAAAACCTGTGTTTAATTTGAACCAACAGATCACAATTTTACAGGAGATATGTTTGTCTAGTAGATTTAGAGATAGAAAACATTTAATGACTTGAAAGAAAAGGTGGAACAAATCCTCCTCAAGACCTCGGCCAGCTGAATTTCATCATGCAAAGCTTAAGAAAACTCTGCCTATGTTAGTGATGTATCTCATCTTATAGATGGAGTTCATCTTGAAGTGTGAGTGAAACCAATGAAACTACTCCAATCCAGAGCAACTGAGGATCTAGGATATGTATAATAGCTTTTAAAAAACATGCTTGGCAAACCTGATCTTTATTGCAAAATACCAAACGACAAATCAAAGAGCACGTGAATTCATAACTTTGGAAACTGTAAAAGATCTCAAGCAAAATTGAAAAGGAACAGTATTTTCCTGCAATCAAAGCTTTGTTAGGTGATGTCAGGGCATGCCAAGAGTGTAGAGAGGATCATTCCAAAAGGAAGTGTGAAAATGACAGATATTCCTCTGAATCACACAGCTTGTAAGGAATAGAAAATTTATTTGGTGATTTGTGCATTTTATATTTACWTCCTTTTTTAAAATTTTTATTTTTTTCCCCAGTATGTTGAAAGACAGACCTAATGGAATGATTTATATGCTGACCTCAGTTTTTTGTCTGTTACCTCAGTCTGCACATATTGCCATTTTATTCCTCTGATGAAGGACTACTGTAAGTGGGGCTAGCTAAGACCAACCTCTCTTGTAAAGGGCTGGAAGTTGCCACTGATTAAGCCACATGAATTTTGTAAGGAGAGATAATATACCTTGTTAGATCAAGTTACATAGCGGAGAAAACCAAAACCACAACCAAACTAAAACAGAAAAGCCTTCTGACACATAAGCTCTTTCTCAGAAAGCTGGCTGTCATTAAAAAGTCGTTGATGGGCTGCGTATTCAAATCTCACTTATCTCACTATAATACATTTGTGTCCTGGTGTTGTGAGGCATGATATGATGGTTAAGGTAGGGTTAATAGTCACCTTTTTTGATTGTGATTTCTTGTAATGATTTCCTCTTACACAAACTCATAAGTTTCTGTATTCCTTAAGTAATGAGTAAAACAAATATTCACCTGCCTAAAAGTAATTTTATGATGTGTTAGGAGGCTTATTACTTATGTTTGTAAAGCACTTTGAGGCTCAAAACTGCCGTGTATGTATTATCATTATTGACAGTAGAAACAATTCTAGTGATGAATACTACTTTTTCTCAGTGAAAATGGGCTCTAATTTAGATTAATTGAAGCATATTTTGCACGTTAACAAGAATTCCTGAATCTGATGAGGACTGAAAAGAAATGTTTTCATGTTTTGTGATACTCATTGGTAAACTCCTTAGGACTGAGACTCTTCATCATTCTACATGTTCATCTATTGCCCAGCATTGTGAAATTCTGTCAGAGTCCCTTGGTTGCAACCATAGCTCAAATTGTAAATAATATTATCTGGTAATTATCCAAAAAATGTTTGCAATAATTCCTCTATATTGATTTGACCCCCATAACTTTTCTAACCTAAATTAAAAATGTATTTAGTAATAGTCACCATGGAGTGTCACCATGAGCTTTTTATATACTATAAATACATTATACCATGATTAATTATCTCTGTGCATTTGATACACTGTAATTTTTTTAGGATTAATGGACTCAGCTCATCAGTAAATGTAGAGTTCCTCTGTATTTCAGTAATGGCTAATGCATTAGCTGCACTGAAGTTTATCTGTAAGACTAAATCAATGAGCTGGTGCTTATCAGACATTGTGCTATTCAGATAGTTTGCACTTAATAATATCTGTAAAAATACCTCTGTGCAGTTTACCACAATTTAAAGGAGAGTTGAATTGCCTGGGGTTATGTACCAGGGGGATTGTTTTCTTTGGTATACTGTCCCAAACAGTATAGATAAACTATGTGTATGTAGCTGCATTCTTCACTGATCATTTGTAATGTCATTTTTATGCCTGCAGATATTCATGATTCTGGAAAAAATACAAGGAAGGCCACTTTTTTTTTTTTTTTAACTATATTTTAGAAACACAGAATCTTTCAGGTTTAAGTAAGTCTAGAGTTAACATATCACATGGGAAAAAAGCACATATATAAAACTTATATGAATGGTTAATGTATAAAAATATACAGAAGAGATGAAAGTTGGATAATTTTCAGTGCACCAGGGAAAGTGTTCATATTTTATATCAAATAATATAACAGATGTTGTTATGGAATGATAGCTATTCAATAGATTATGTGCTCATTATGTTTATTTATTTGCTATGTATCACCCATATGAACATGTTAAACATCAGAACCTTGTCTCAAAGAACAAGTGAGCTAAATAGAGGAAACAATGAAGGGAGAGGGAGATGAGACACTCTACATTTATTATAATAGCATTTTGGCATAAGCTTGAGCATAGGCTTGCCAATTTTTGATGTCAACATCTGAATATTTTATTTTGAATTAAAGATTACTGTAGCTTCAAAAACAGTTCCTATGAAACCCCACTCTTAAAATAGGGACAGGTGTGTGAGAAATGGGATGGGATTGTGGAGACAAGTAAGGTGTCATGACTTTTAGGGTTATTTCTTATTTGTGGTAGCTCTTATTATGTAGCTGGCAGTCACAAACTTTTTAGGACAGGTTTCTGCTTGAATCACTTTTCCCCACAATGCTTTGCTATGCTTTTTCAGGCTTGCATTCTGCAAATGGGTCCAGCAAAAACAAATACTGATGAATTCCCGGGTTTATCAGGGGTTTTTTTGTCCAGCACGAYGGAATCATGTTTGGAAAAGGGAGACATCGTACAGTGACAGCTGCTAGTCAGCTTGTGTTTGCTGACTGCTTCTTTTAGCATCTGCAGAGCAGCATTACAGGGCCTTGAGTGGAAACTGAAAGTAGATACTGATGCCTGTCCAATGCTGGCTATAACTTTATAGACAGCGATAACTACCCTGAAGCACAAAATTTATTTTATCACCTGTCTTTTATAGAATTTTGCCCAACTGTTTTGTGATTTAAATGCATAGGCTTATGATCAGAATAGCTTCTAAACCAATGAAATGCTGGCAAAGACATAAATCTAGTATGTATCCATTGGTTCACAGCTTTACAGAGGTATAAAAAGAGCCTTAGAAAGACCAAGATAATGTGAAAAAATGTAGAGTCACTGCTCATATCCAGATATTCCTAGCAGAGTGTCTCTCACAAAGGTAAGAAAAGCAGAACCACTCAGAGAATTTTTTCTCTGAGCTACAAATTACTTAATTGAGAATAAGAAGGAGAATTAAAAGTTTCCATTTGTATAAAAGAAGAACTTAAGGTATTCTTTATGCTCCCTTGAAAAGTAGAGGAACAAAGATAACTTTTCACTCCTTCATGGTCTGCTCTCTTTGCAGAGTAGGTGGCAAAGCTAGTTACTCAGGGTTGTCACTTTCTGTCATAGGCAGGTGAATAAAGAAAAGCGTGAAGTAAACAGGTCCTCGGTTCTTACATCACTCCATACAAGAGTCAGTATAGCTGAACCATCACTGTGGAGTTTGGGATGAGATTCATCTGATCAAATAAAAGTAGGTGTCTGATTGAGGATGAGACGGATTACTTGCTCGATTCTATTGAGTGTGCTAATAAAATTTTCATGGAGTCTAAAGCTAGTTTAGGGTGAATTGCTCAGGCGTTGATCTTACCTTTATCAGGATGAAGTTAAGCCTTGGTGTGGAGTTTAAGTAGCCATTTGGATTCTCTCTATAGTCTTAGACACGTGTTAAGATGAGATGTATCTTGCTTTGCAGGGACTGAATGTCAAGCTATTGGGTGGCCAAATTTAGGGGTAATTTATCCTGCCATAAACAGCTCCTGATAAGACGTTTAAAAAATCCCAGGTTTCGGTCTATTTTCAGTGATTCGTACTTCAGTTCTGGGATCTTAGGGCTTTTCTTTGATGACAATGAAGTTACTGTTTCTTATATATAATGTACTCATTCCTGGCCTTGATTTTACATACCAAGAAAGGACTATGAGTGTCAAAAATACTAAGATCTGGCTTCCGGAAGAGTATAAAAATATCCAGCCCATCCATCAAGCTGGGCATAGCAAAACTCAGTTTGTCATGACAACAAAGTAATCTGAGAGCTCTCTGATAATGACTCTAATAAATGCCTTGATGCATGAGAGGCATATCAGCAAAATGACAAATTGATAAAAGAGAAGGTTACACAGGAATGCAAATAAAAAGCTTTCAGTCTGTGTCAAGTATTTCTTCTTGCCTGGTAATAGCTGAATAGAAAGGAAATGAAAGAAATTCTCTTAACTGCAGGATCAAAAACACACACACGGAAAGAAAACCCTTACATCATGTGCAAAAAGTGCTTGACATGGGTACATTTATGGCACTCTTTGAGGAACAAAAGAGGGGTTCACACTGACTAACTTGAGGTACCTAACCTTGGCTACAGAATTAGGAGTCATACTTACAGTCAGCACACCTTTTCAGACATCGAGGTTAGATGCTTGAAGGCAAAGAGCGTGACTGCCCCACACCGTGTTCAACTGTCATTGAAAGTACTGCAGCAACTTAAGGATATGAATAAGGTTAAACTGAGCCAAACTGGGTATTTCAACTAGGCTCAAGAATCCTGAAAGGACTATTTCAATATTTTCATATTTTTCTGCTGCTTCAGAGTTAAAAGAAATGGTGTTACTAAAAACCCTTCTGTCCTAACTTTAGGTTATTTAGACAAAGCTTTGATGGCACCTGAGGCATTAGGAGAGAGTAAGGTGTACTGTTCATAAGGTTATCAGGAGGTTGATCTCATCAATGCACTATGTTATGAGGAAAGAAAATGTTTTAACACCCAAAAGATACATGCCAAGATGGTCTTGAGGAATGAAGAAAAAATACAATGTCAGACTGTTTTAAAATTTTTTTGGGAGATTTGAAGTTTGAATATGGAGTGAAGTTTCTCTTGTACTCTTCCATTGTATTCCTTTCCTTCATGGAAGACAAATGTGTTTTTAGCAACAGAGAACGTGTGTTTTGTCTATTTTTTTTTTCTTTCAGTAGACCTGTGATATTCCTGTAAACATTTCAGAGTGACACAGGTGTTTAATTTGGCTTACCTACACTTGCAGTCTCTGAAATGGCACTTTCATTTCCTAAAACTGCTAAGATTATATATGCTACTTCTTTAGAGGCCTTCAGTAATGTTCCCTTTAGCTTCTAAGTCTCCTGCAGACAGGGACAGATTGTTACCCACCTCTTTTGCACCTTAATCCTCCTTCCCTAACGAAATGAGTCTCCTGAGAAGTTACCCTATGAACGATAGTGGAATCTATCCACCTCTCCTTAATGTGCACTTATCTTCAGAGGAACTGAGACTTCAATGTCTCAAAAGATTCTGCAGCTTTTGTTTTTGGTAAAGGTTGTTTGGTTCCCACTTGCCCTGCATTTCTTTTCCATGTTTTGTTGTGCAAAGTTAATAATTCATTTCAAATTGTTGAAGTGTTATCTCTGATGTTTTAGGAAAGTGCTGTATGGGGACAACATCTTGGCTTTAATACAGATTGCATTGATTTACTCAAACGCACCAGAGAGCCAGTAAAACTTTTAAAGCCTCACTGCATCTTTCTCATTCCAGATTTCATATGGGCTCAGTTTTATTAGCAGAAACACCACTTGTATTGTCTCATCTCCCTGCCACAATAAACGGAAAGAAAAGAACCTTCTAGCAATTATTATGTGCAGTATTCAGCCCCTGTATGAATTACTCCATTTTCAAATACAATTAAAAATAATTGAATATTTGGTTAGTTCTAATGAACATGTGGAATGGTGCTTCCTTCTGAGATTCCAGAAACTGTGACTTGTTGTTATCTAACATGCGGGAGACAAGGTGTAAGGTGGTAATTTAATTGGGTGGGGTGGAACAATAAATGGTACTCCAGGAGAATGAATGATCCTGCAACATACTCATGCACAGCTTTATTCACCCCACCCTGCCCTTTTTTGCAGCTGTACCTGCTTTGGCAGCATCCAGATGTCATACCTGCACCCTATCCAGCTGAGCCTTGTCCTCACTAGGATTTTCCTATATGCTATTAAATGGCAGGAAATGTGGGATGGTCAAATGTGATACACAGTTATGGTAAGCTGGGGAGAGCACATCCTTCACCTTAGTGTTGCTGTACTTACCAGAATTTTCTTTCCTGTTTTTCCTATTTATCCCCATCTGCCAAGAAGGAGAGTAAGGACACAGGGAATCCTCTGTGTTTAGCCTTAGTTACCACCTCTCCTTCCCTCTCTGCACATTGGCAAAAAAACCTGATGTGTGAGACTATGAGATCTTGTGAACCCAAAGATGTTAGTAGAGGTATTAATTTTTGCCAGCTGTGGAGTCCTGTGAGCTGCACCACCGTTCATTCATACCCCAGGTCAAGGCAGTGACGTACTCCCAGCCAGAAACACAATTTAGCCAAGAGCAGAGCGTTACTCGACAGGATAACAGAACATGGCTTGTTGCTTCATGTGGGACCCTCATAAGAACATCAAAATAGCTATGCTAAGTCAGACCAGAAGCCCATCTTAAAGTGTAAAATAAGATACTGACTTGTGGGTTTTTCTTTTCTTTTTTTTTTTTTTTTTTTTTTTTTCTTTCGGGGCTTTTTGGATTCTTTGTTTTGCTGATGTTTTGGAGTTCTTTTGAATGGTTAGATGGTCTCAGCTTTTGGCCAGCCGTACATTTATCAGATACTACTAATAGCATCTTATTGCTGAGCAAGGAAGTGGAACATTACTGGGAATGAATTTCCAGGTGGATATCTAACTAACAGTTAATGTTTGTACCAGCAATAAAGTCCATAAATAAAGTAGAAGCTTTACATTCACTGAAGTCTTGAAGCCCAAAGACAGACCAGCTCTCTGTCTGAGGGGACTTTCAATCAAGTAGGATAATCCTTCAGACGACTGTGATTGATTTTCGTTGCCCAAAGCCTATACTCGTTGTGTTAAATAATGCATCTGCCCTGAGAGACAGGCTGTAATTCTCTCTCTGCTGGAGCTAAAAGTGTTGTATCTATCTCCCAACTGGGAGTAACACCCTTTCTCTAACAGGGTCAGGCACAGAAATCTGGGGCAGATTATAAGAAAAGAGTGAGCACACAACAACATTTCCTTTGTGCATCCTCCCAGTTTTCAGCAGTCTGCAGCTTGGTTCTTAATGAATTTTTCTTGCATGAATATGTCTAACTTAATTAGGCTCTCCATAGCCTCCTGAAGCAGAGTTACACCGTTTAACTGAATGACACAGAAATAAGCTGAAAAAACAGAGCACATTGTGTGCCGATGTATACGGGAAAGAATCCTGCAGGCAAACCATTTTGGTGCCCTTGCTGAAGGACACTTTATTCAGTAATGCTAAATGGAGCTATGTATGGAAAAGGATGGGATTTAGCATTGTTAGGACATCTTATTCTCATCTCCTGTGGGCATTAGCCCAAAGTTTATGGGGAAAATATATTGGCTGGGTATGGTAAAAAAATCTTGACTCTTCTGCTTGTTCCACTGCTGTAAAGTACAGCAATGTAAAACTTATGCTTTAGTGTCTATAGTCTTTTTTTTTTTTTTTCTTCTTTAAAGTGGAAGAGAAAACAGGGAAGTACCTCAGAGATAATTTCATGATCCAAATTACTTTTTGTGCACAAATAGCAAAGTACACTAATATAAATTCTGAGCTTAGACTGAATGGTTCACTGAGAAACAGTTTAATTTATCACATTAATTATGTAATTAAAACATGAAGGAAGCAATGGTTTAATTGAATGCAGGCAATGTTTATTTTTTCACACAGGTATTTTGCATCCTTGTAAATTCATCAAATGAAGAAAATGTTTGCAACACTCTAATTGGAGGGCCTAATTTATCCTTTTTTTAACTACCTCCAAATATATAAAAGTTGTTTGTTTATTCATGCCTGGAAATTGAGTAATTTCTTTTTTAGAGAAAGGTAAAGAGTGCAGCAAAGTTAATTCTTGTTGTATAAATTGTACAGAAATGCAGAACATACATTCATTCATCTCCCTCTATAATTGTGCCATAAAGTAACACATGCTTTATTATAATTCTAAAAGAAAATCTTATCTGCAAACCATATGCTCTATGATGCCCTTATGCAAATTGTTATTTTTATCTGACAATATTCAAGCCRACTATTTTTTCTAAAAAAAAGGCAAAACAGTATAACATTTTGCTTGTCACTTCCATCTCTCACACATCCATATACAGATATTTAGCACTGTTGGCTGATAGTGGGATGCATGAACCTTTGAGAGATATGGAATATGGATGACCTTTCAGCTTCATTATTGTACAGTTTACTTCATTTATACTATTATTATTTTCAGTCGTACTACTCAGGCTAACACTACCTTGCAGTTGTGTTCTTTTATTCTTTCTAGAGATATATTACAAAAATAAAATTAAATCGCTAATGTAAAAGAGTTTGCAGCAGGAGGGGTTTGGGKTTTTTTTTCCTTGTTTTGCATTTTTGTGTTCGTTATTGATTTGATTTAAATTCTCCTGTGGAGATAGTACAATATTTGAAARGGCCGATTATGAAAATGACAGGTAGTCTATTCATCAGTCCCTTTGGTCCTTCCTTCACTCCAGAGACCAACCTGCAAAATATGGTGTGAACAAATAACTTTAGGCTTATGAGTTGCCACACATATGCCTGCTTTCAGTGGGGCTAATGATCTAAGTCAAGTGACTTCCATAAATCAGTGTTGTCAGGATGCAGGCCATAACATGTGGGCAGGCGAGAAGGCCACCTCAGCTGCAGGAGGATAACAGAGATAAATGAATTCCTGAACTGTTACTGATTATCCCAGCATTCTTGTGCAAGCTTTTCCTTGAAAGCAAGGGGACTGGAGAAACTCAGTGCAAGATGAGGGACAAGGTCAGCCTCAAGAAAGACTACCATGCACGTTGTCAGGTCCTAATGACAAATTATATCTTACTTTTTCTGTTCCTGCTTTTTTTTTCCCTTGGTTCTCCCTTCCTCATATCATACTTCACTCTTCTTTCCTTTTTCTGTCTCATTTCCTCCATATTCTCTACTGGTCACATCTATGCTACCTCTGGAGTTGTTAGCGCTTCAGGTTAGGTGGTAGCAGCTTTCCTGCTTGAAGACTTATGAAACTCTCTAAAGTGATATTGAGAAAGAATGAAACAAAGTGATTCTTAGAGGAGCTGAAACACCGTAGAGTCTAAAGGAATCAGGACAGGTATTTGAGAAAATGGTTGTTAGTTACTATCACCTCTGTACAGATAATAGTACCTACCTTTCATGCTAGTCACTGCTCAGCCTTTGGGATGGAATAAACTTTCCAGAGAGATATTGCATAGATGTACTGGTCTTCTGCCATTCTTCAGACTCAGTGCTCCATATCCTCCTTAGCATTTGAAAATCTTGATAGAGCTCATGTTTGCCAACAGATTAATTAATAGCTAAATAAGAAGTGGCATTTTTATTGTTGGAGTGGTTGTCTGGGATTTTTATGAAGAGTGGTTATTAGCTTGACAAAATTCAAGTTTTTTCATCAGTGATTTGATAATAAATATGAAGTTACAAAGTGACATAGCCTGCAGTCACCTCATAAGAGGTACCTGCTCAAAGAAAATGAGTTTTAATACCAATGCAAAGCCATGTCTTTCAGAAGAAGAAATGAAAAGCATACTACCTTAGTGGGGGACCATTTTCAGGAAATCAGGCAGACTGAAAAGTGGCTTAGAGATGATGTGGTCAAGCAGCTCTGCCCCAGCTGTCCATAAAATGGTGCTGCAGAAAAGGACCATTAAAAATCCTTGGCTCTGTAAAAAGAGAAGTATATAAGAAATAAATTTACTTTTTTAAATAGCACTGCTGAGAATGAAAATGGAATCTTGCATCCAGTTCTAATACCCTTGTATTTTGTGTGTGTGTGTGTGGTCTTATCTCATTTTCTGTTCTAGTCCTTGCATCTTAAGATTGCCTATCTTCCCAAAATGCACAATTTTATTTTATTAAGAGTCCATTTTAACCCAGACCTAAAATCAGGGGCAGATTCAGAGATGTTCTTACTTTCTCTGAAGTGTTTCACTAATCACTCCCAGATGGCAATAAAACAATTGTGAGGGAAAACAGAAAAGTAATAATATTGTCACATAAATTAAAAGATGCCACAAATGAATGCATTTACAGATTATTTGCATGCCGAAAATACTTGAGAACAGACAAGTGGCAATTGGTTTGCAATGTCTCTGCTGGGAAACTCCATACAATTATAATTAGTGCTCTGCCTCTTATTATTCTAACTTGGTTGTGAGATAGACTGCAAATGATTTTTTAATGGCTTTGGATGTGTATTTTTCCTTTGTTATCAGACCATAACAGTAACAAGAACAGTATTCTTACTCTACTCAATCTGCCAAAGTGTCCTTTGTACCAGATGGTTTTGGCTTCACTAAACTAAGTTTAAATCATTAAATGATTGCACTGTATCCCATGTTATCATCTTGACAGACCTGGCAGCTAGAAGTTGGTTTCCATCGGTAGGTTTTGGTCCAAGATAAAAACTTAGTCAATAGGCAATGATTTAAGTTTATCCAGTTTTTTACTTTATTGGCACTTCTCCCCACCACTCATTCATATTCCTAACTTCATCCAGGCCTCCTACAATGCAAGACTGATTATTATTGTTTTTATTGGGTAGAGAAGGTTGGTGTTGCCAAAACATAGGATCAATAAAAAATTGTAGGTGATCATTTCTGTATTGTTCTCATGTTCCTTAATGTTTCCCAGAGTGAGGGCACCTGGGGAAATAGTGGAGCTAAACAAAAAAATAAGGTAGTTAGGAAAAATGAGGGGAGTAATGAAATTCTAGTCATTTGACAGATATGAGTGGAACATCAATAATGAGTAAATGCATTTGCAGTGTACGCTGTAATAATCTAAATAACATAATGAGGTCTCCTGTTAATAAGAAGTATTGGAAAAAATTAAAGACACCTTATCATCATAAAAACGAGTGATTTAAATTCATTTTCATGTATTTATAGTACTATGTTAGTCACTATAAAAAATGTAGAAGGGTTTTAAAAAAGGGGTTTTACTGTTCTTTTCCTTTTCTGCTTGATAAGGAATCCATTGTACATATTTGCTAATTGTAAGGGTTTTTTTTTAAGAAAATGGAGGAAAACAAAGAATGAAAAATCCTACCTACTGAGTTAAATTAAATTAAATGTTTGCCAAGTATAAGCATACGGTAATGTTTCAATGGTAATACGATGTCATTTGTTAATTGGCTTTATTGGATCAGACTAAAAAATTGGATGACATTTCAGTGAAGAGCATCTCAAAWATCCTTTTATACACAAAATGGAGAAAAGCAATTATTGATGCAGGCTCCGAAATCAGATATTAAAGTGACAAAATAAAGGGACAGAGATAAGCAGTTGTGAGGGGAACTAAAATACTGGTATGTGGATCAGTGCAGTAAATGAGTGAGATTATTGGTTGATGGTGCGATAGACTAAAGAAACTAAGGAGTAGAATGGGGAAGAAAATCTGAGAAAAACTCATTTTGTGAAGAATGATGAAAAGGCTCTAATAGAGTGACCTACAGCTCAGATATTGACTGGAGAAGACTGGAGCATATTGATCACCAATATGCCTCATCACTGAATAAGTACTAAAATCAGAAAGTGGTGCTCTCTTAGATTTGGTTGGACAAGGACTGAGAACATTCTGAAGAATGTAGCAGTAAAAAATAAACTGCACTGACTGGTTCGGAGTTTGATTTATGCTATATAGTACCAGGTAAAATTTTGGTGTGCATGCAAGATCTTTGATTGCAAAGGAAAAAATTCGTAGACATTAAGAAAACCTTCCAGTTAAATTTACTAGCCTGAAGAGAACCATGTTTGAATCCAACTTTTAACCAGCCAAAATGGCAAACAATTCATGACGATCATATCATACCCCCCACCACGCCATTATTGAATGTGATCTCTTTGAATTTAGCATCCTTATTTTTGTTGGTGTGTCATTAAAATGATATTCCAGAATCCCAAGGGTCACRATTCTAGCTCCCTTCACCTTAATTTGCTCTATCTTGAAGTCAGCAGTTCTCTGGACCACTGTTGGCTAATGTGAATGCCGATCATCTCTAACATGGAAAAATAAAAAAAGATTGTGTGGGAAATTAAAATGAGAAGAAATGAATGAAAATGCAAGCAGTAGCAGTAATGAAAACCTCTGTCTTTATAAAGATACTCAATGTCCCCATTCACTCTTCATTCATATTGCCTGCCCCCTTCCATGCAATGTGACCATATGTTTAACAATTAACTCAGTGCAGATTTTTCTGTGCAATTTTTATTGCCCTTATGTCAATCCTAGGCTGTATTTTGCATAAAATTAGTCCAAAAATCAGTGGAAAAAAGAAATTATCATTTTAATTGCAAATTTAAGTGTTGTGATCAACATTCCAAACATGCTGAGCTATAATATCAGAAGCCTTACTAAGAATAACATTTATATGCAGCCATTCCTTTCTGACAGATTTTCTGCCTAAATACTGTGCCCAATAAGAAAAAGAAGACAAACAGTGAAAAATCTCATTCTGGCAACACACTGTGTGATCAGGAGAACAATGTAGAAATCAAAGATGTCCCTGAGGGATATGTTTGCCTGAGTCAGTTCAAACCCCTTTAAACTGGTCTTTCAAAAGAACACGATGCTCTTATTTGTTCTGTTTTGCAGCAATGTGCTGATTAATGCTTGTGCAAATTTTGAGAAGACTAGTCTGGCATAGGGATTTGCTTTCTTTCACCCCTTCTGCTCCCTCTTTTTTTGTGTATTCACAAGCTGACTAAGCCTAGATCAAACTTGAAGATGACACAGAAACTTTGGTGCAAAGGGAGACAGCAAATATTTAGGCCTCTGTTGCTGTTCCTTGGTGGGGGAAGGCAGAAGTGTACAGCTGTATCATAGCTCCGTATTTACAAAAAATACATTGTAACCCATCTTTCACTGACACAAGAGATTTGCAGAGCTGGAAGGGGTCCCTGGGGACATCAGATCTTCCCTAACAATGTAGGCAACCGTGTCATACAATCCCATCCCTCAATTCTTCAAGGAACACCTTAAAAAGAGGTGCACAGTAAATCTTACAGAAAAAGAATGTGCTCTTTTTGAGTACTAACCTCCCAGTCTGTGCTGACCAAGGTGTTATAAGTACCATGGTGATGATCTCATATAAAAAAATCTCTACTGAGCAGCAAACACCTAGCAGAAGAGGTGAGAATAGTGATTTCAAACTTTCTTCACACAGATTCCTCCTTCTAGTTCAAAATAYCACAGATATTTTTAGTTGAAAACTCACTTTACTGGAGGACTGATGCCACGGCAGGGAAACTTGCTTTTTCACTTTTTTCTTTGCCCTTATCTTTTCAGTGTGAGCAACGAGGTTCACAAAACAACTTCTTATATCACAGCAGGAGGAGGAAAAACCTGGCTTTAAAATACAACACGTCATATCATCTCCATGTGAGTCAGAATACTAGAAAACTCACATTCCTGTAGAATATTTACCTGCCTTAGACAGAGTTGCAAGTTTTAAGGCAGTTTTAGAGAAAAAAAAGCATCTCTTATAGTGAAGTGTTCTAAGAACCCATTGTGAATCACTTTGAAGGGGAACAGAGTAAAAGTAAAGTGTCATTATTAAAAAACCTAACAAAAAAAGGTGCCAGGAAAACTCAGCAGGAAAAGGTAGATAATATTTTGGGTGGAAGGGAAAATAGATACAAGAAAGATGATACAGTTTCTAATTTACCCATGGGGCACAGGAGGACTAACTATGCTCACAGATTATGGATCTCTGTTCCTGTAGTGGCTGGATCACATAGAAATCTGAGTCAAATAAATAGTTGGAGGTATCTTAATTGAGGCAGTGTGCCAGCTCCCAAGGTGCCGCATTCAAACCCCGCTGGGGACCCATCCAGAGGTGCTGACCGTCTGATTACTGGAGAGATTTAACCTTGTTGGGGGTAAGTGGGCTGACTGGCTAGGACTGGGCTAAAATCAAGTATATGGACTGAAGCCTACATCTGTGGATGGAATTAAGCAGGGAAATGYTATCATTGTCATGGCGTAAGCCTTGCTCGGTCTAAGCAAGAAATTGTTCAGGTACCTGGACCAAAGGGAACTAGTGAAGCCAAGAAGCCAACCAAAGAAAAGAGTGAGGTGAGACCACATTCAGAGGCTGTTGTGAAAGTCAGGCAGCCAGAAAGACTGTACAGCAAGCTTGGATATGACAAATGAGAGATGTTTCACTCTGCCCATCCATTTTTCTACCTCTGAGAGCGGTGTTTTGCAAAACATCTGCCAGCATGAAGAGTGGATCTGTTCTCCCCTCCCCTGTTCCTGGATCTGCACCTCTGCTGCTTCCCTCGTACTGTCAAGGACAGGTTGAGTCTAAAGACATGGTTTCTCAAGACATGGTGAGACAAATTAACAAGCTGTCCTTTTTTCCAGAAGGCAAGGTCTCACTGCACTCTCCCATCTTCCCTGTCCCCCTCCTCATCTGCTCTCCCACTGCTTACCTTGTTCCTGCTGAAGAGACTTTTCTGTTAATATACCTCGCTGAAATGAAGGAATAYAAGCCTAGCAAAATACCGGATATTTTTCTGCCGTTTTAGTCAGTTACGTTAGTTCAGTAAAATGTCTGACAAGTGCCAGAGGCAACACAAATGGTTGAACGCTAAAATTATCTGGCCAGGAGTAGGGGAGGGCTGAGGTTAGTTAGGGCTGAGGAAAAGAGGAGCAGGGCAAGAGGAAAGAGGGAGTCACAACATGTACAAGGTGTTTGGTTGGTCCAGCAGTGTGTGCAGCCAGAGCCTGGGACACACACAAATACGTGTCTTGGGAAAGCGTGGGAGGCAGCTTGTAATGTGGCCCTGAACAGCAGGCTGGTAGAGACAGCAAGGTGCTAAGTCACAGCTGAAGGATCCATTTCAGTTGTGGGACTGAGCAAGGAGCTGAGAACATCGGATATAAAAGATTTCACTGACTGGCAGAGTCAGAAGGGGACTATGGATTTGAAAGGACAGCTGAGCCTTGAAATTGTACTAAACTTTGAGTAAGTTGAGCCTGGCCTTATTGAGGCTAATATTTAGTGTGTGTGTCTGCAATATCTAATAAAAATCAACAAATGTTGGAGACGCTGACCTGCCTGTTATCTTTATTACTAATGCTGAGCCTCCTAGAAGAAGGAAAGTCTTTGTCTAAGAGCTAAGACAATGTATTAATAATAATGTGGGATGTGGAGCTGTGATGTCCAGCTTTACCTTGAGCTCAGATGAAGACTGAAGTTTACCTGACACCTAGAGCTAGCCCAGTAGTCACTAAGTGAGGAGGAGGAGAAAAAGAGAGAGGCAGGAGAAAATTCAGAGAGACTTAAGAACCAGCTGGTCTCCAGCCATCAAAATCTATTTAGAGGTCTGATCTATGGAGGGTAGATGGGGAGAGGAAGAGAGAATGATCAATAACAAAAAGCAACAGTTTGGCAAGTAACAACCACTGTTGGAAAAGCCAGTTCAAGCAAAGGAAAGAGCAGGGAACATCACTGGAGGGACCAGAACTAGGAACAGTCTGGGCTGGAGCACAAGCAGACAGACTACAGAGGAGGAGGATTTAGGATTATCCAAATTGGGATAAGGAATGGGACACAGGCTGTGTCCACATGGCTGTGCGGCATGCTGACAAGAACAGTATCTGGAATTGTTATACCCGCCTGCCACTTGGGGAGACCCAAGCAGGCTTACAGGATTGACTTGCTCTTTTGAGAGTGCAGCATTAACGAAGAGGTCGGTTACAGACCCTGACTGTCCTGACAGGACAGAGTAGGCTCACAGAAGGTCTTACTTTGATGAATCTGAATTGCTTTGAATTGCTCTGGCCAGGTGTACAATACAGCTTATAGACATACATCATGGGTTTTCAGTGGTCCCATAGAGATGGGATTAGTAGAAGTTTCTATTTTTGCTGATTGCTTTGAGTTAAAAAGAACTAGCTCACACAAAGAGACGTGCAAATGAGTATGAATGTATCAGGCTCAGCCTAGAGATAACAATATGCACAGTACCTAGAGACATAGCAGCTTACAGAAGGAGAGAGGATGTGACCTGAGTACAGTTTGTGRTTGTTACAACTGAAAGGTCCCCTGCAGATACAAAATCTTTGCTAATTGAATAAAAATCCATCTTGTTTGACAGACCTGGGATGCTTTCATGTTAGCACCCAGGACACAGTATCTAAAGTGGCAAGCAGGTCTGGGAGTGCTGCTGTTGCTCTCTGGGTGGACTGGATGCATCTCTGCTATGGATGGTTTTGCCTTGCCTTCTGTGCTGTGAGTGGAGTCAGGAACATGCAGGAGATGAAATCTCTCTCTGCTCGAGAGGTTGTCTGCTAATTAGCAAGTGCTGCAGCTCAGCGGGAACAGATCTGCAGAGTGAAACAGTTGGTGCAGAGGAGACAGCGTCTGCGCTATAGAGTTTTGAAAGGTTATACTTTCAACTAGCTCTGCTCCAGTATTGCTTTGCCCCAATTAGGTTATAAACAGATCATCACAAGTGATCAAGTTGCTTCTTCTCACATGAACTGTGGCACTGACATTCTGGGCATGCTATCCCATTGCAAATGTAAAGTAAAATCTGTCAGTCCCTTGTCTGTGGACTTAGAAAAACATTTGACAACTCTTATGGAAAAAGGATGAAGGTGGCCCACAAGGAAATCTCAACATCTAGATCCTGCAGTTGCTGAGCTTGAACAAATCTGGTAAATTGTGATGTCAAACCATGATAGCTTGTTCACTTATGACTGTCTAGATGTACTCTTATACTGAGCAAAGTTGCTGCCATGCCCTGAAATGTACTGTTTATCCACAACTCTCAGTGCGGAATTAGTACATGGCTGCTGAGCCTTTTGACTTTGCCTTGGGTGAAGTTTGAGGTCTCTGATATTCCAGTTAACATTAAGCTGAGGCTTAGGGCATTCTCTGTCCAGTTTCACATACTGAAGGACGTCTGAGGCATGCTTTTATATGTTTTTATTTTGTGTGAGTAGTCCACCTTTTCAATTAATTTTTCAGAATTCCACTTGCAGAAATAATTTATTCTCACTGTTCTTCATGCACAGAATTAACCTAGGGGGTTGGCAACCCTGCAAACACCTGTCAGACCTCAGTAAGACGGCTGCCAGTGGAAGCAGGAGCCAGGGAAATGTCAATTTTAATTACAAATTTTATTTTCACATGCAGTTTTCGCTGTTTATGTGATAAGGCTTTCTTGTTTTTGTTTTGTTTTTAACAGCCATGCTGTGCCTGGCAAAATGCGTGTCTCTGTCTTTTTAAAAGCAATGGCTGTTTCTTAATGCAATGAGATTTTGCTTAATAACGACACAGCACATAGTCCTGAAAGCCTGAGGGTACAGTTTAAGCATTTGGAAAAATGACCTTTTGTACTATTAAGAGAACTAGCTAGAGCAGGCTTTGATGCCTGAATTTTGTTACCTCTGTGCCATAGTAAAGAATTCAAAACCTGTTGCTCAGTTATGCCTGAATTTTAGATCTTCCTCTCCATCTTCAAAACTGGTACGCAGAGCTACCCAACCCTTCCGTGCAGACAACCTCRCATGGAATTAATTCAGGAAGCAGATGTCATCTTCCTCACCCAAGAATRCAACAGAACTTCAAGTGGCACTTGGAAAAGGGTTAGAGAAAGTCGCAGAGCAAACCATGTTAGCTCTGTCCGTAACATTTATAGTCAAGTCAATCTAGTGAGATTTTAATTCTCACATGGGAGAAAATCCGGTTAAATTGAGCCTGAGATTTGGAGAGTAAATTACCAGCTGAGACTGGTATTCAAGTTTGCACTTAGTACRGTAGAAATCCCACAGGTGAGCCTATGAGCAGTATCACTTTTCTCAAATAGTCTATCTCCCCATCCTTAAGRTCTTTAGAGCAATTTACCAAGGAAGAAACATTTTTCTACACCATTGTGGCCCTAATTTCTGGATAAAAGTGKCGACAGCAGCATCAGAAGCAATGAGGCTCAAACACTGGTGCTGAAAAGAGGACATTAGACACCATTTCCTTGCTAGGGCTTTGCTCACATAGTCTTCTTGCAAGATTTTGGTTCCAAAGCATTAAGGGAAATCCACCCTTCTTTTCCCTGGGGCAAAATTTCAAAGTACCATGAAAATGCAGGCCTGTGTGCCTCCCTAGGAAAATACACATATAGTCAGTTTGAATATGGGAGCTGATTTTGTATTTAGCTTGCCTCCTCTTTAAATAAACCCCATAGTTCATGTCGATGGTGAAGTTAGGAGGGCTGGAGGAAGAGTAAAAGGTCACATTTCAGTGAATCTGGAATCTGTCTCAGAATAAGGGTCCCAAAATATTTCACAAACTGAAGGTCTGAGCAGTAATTGCAGCAGTGGGAGCTGTAGAGCTTAGCTGGTCCCCTTACTATGTCTGAGGCTCTAAGTGGCAGACAGCTGTTACGAGCAGTATACTTGAGCATTTGGACCAAAGACACAAATCTTCATTTTTATGAAAAGTGCCCCATTCATTCTTCTGTCTGAGAATCCTTACCAGGAGCTTCAAAGGACTTCTCTGAAAAGAGCTCCGTAAGACTTTTTGATTTTCTTAAGGAATATGAAGAAACGTATCAGGCACCGCACGCTACATAGTTCAGCGCTGTCACTTGGACAGTTCAGTCAACCAAATCTGTACTGCCTTCTTAGTTTGAAAGGAGGGATTCGGGGGAAAAAGAAAAAAAAATCCGCAAGCTTCTGTTTTCTTCTGGTGGGCATTTTCTTTCAGTTATCTAATTTAACTCAGAAAATGTTGTCTTTATAGAAGGATCCCCTGCATCTTTAGGTTTTTTTCTCAAATCAGATTAACCTAGCACAATGTGTAATWATGAATTCCACTCAGCATGCCAGTAGAACAGAAAAGTTCTTTTGTCTGATCTCAGACAAGTTCTCTAATAGGTAAAAATGAGATCCACAGGGCAGAATATGCTAATGTATTATGAAAAGAATTTATTAGAATTTCTGAAAGCTATTTGAGTTATCTCATGGCACATTTACTGCAGTTTCATGATTATCAGCCCTTTTGAGCTTGTGGCATTAGAAATGCATGAGGGGCCGAGGAAAACATTTGCAAAATTTTTTGCTTCTTAGCAGACTGTTCTCATAAAACTGTTACTGTACTTTGGCTTTGCACTTCTCTGTTCATCCTTATTAGGAGAATTGCAAAAYATTTAGGTATAAGCTCTAAACCCTGTATTAAATTCTTTTAGGACTGTGAGGAAGCTCAGCTTTCTGGGTAGCATCAATCTTTATGGTAGCCTGAAACAACCCCCTGAAATTTCTGGATTTCAACTCAGTCCTGTTCTGTTCAGTGACTTATTTTATCTGGTTGATTGGAAGATTACATATGATGTCAGTCCCTGAGGAACTTCACTCTGTGAGTAATAAATGAGTCTTCAGCATCTGCTTTGTTGATGTGATGGATCAATAACCAGCCTTATGATTGACACTTATGTAAATCACAGCAAACATCAGGAGGTATACTACTAAGAATGCGATTAATGTCAGCTAAAATTAAAGTTAGATGTGTAGTTATTTGTTATGATTGCTTTTTGCTATATTTTATTGCCTTGTTTTAAAATGCAAATTATAAACGGGAATGGAAGATGTCTAAATTTAGGCACATTTGGATCTAATCTACAGTTTTAATGTGGTAAATTGTAAACACTAGAACATTTGGATGAACTTTTAGGTGTGAACGTCCCAAAACAAAGGGGCTCTTGAGCTTTGTGGTTGTGCTGCTCTGGGTTGTTGTTTAAGGCTCCTTGGGAATTGTAAAAATATTTCTCATTATGAGACAGAGGAGCCTTGATGAACTCACTTCCTGCAGTGCTTGGATAACCATAGATTTAGATGCCATACAACAGTAAAATGTGTTTATCAATACATATTAATATAGGGATATGTAAATACATGTCTATATTTGTACAGAGGCCTGAATAAATAGAGGAATAAACCTTATTAGGCAGTGTGATGTCTCCTTTACATTGTTAATGATAAAAGTTCTGGAGTTCCCGTTTACAGCCTATATAGTTGCAGTATCAGAAACAGCAAAAGGTGCTTGTCTGCTGCCTTTTGCACTGACAGTCATTCTCTGTCTCTCCTGGTCCCCTGTGGAAAAACTGAGTTGCATGAAGTCCTCGAGAAAAACAGATCCAGCCTGAGGAAGCCATGCTGAATAAAGCAATATTTACAAGTTTATGTGGTCCTGCAGATGTGGTGGTTGAGCAAAAAATCCTTCTGACAGAAGAATAACGTATTAACCTCATTGGAGACAAAGAGGGACTAAGAACTGCATTTCTGAAGGTGTTTAACAATTAAATAGAGTAGGACTTAAGCTGTACTGAATGGAAGGAATTAGCCAGCTGTAGTCTGGATATCATTGCCTGAAAGTCCATGCAAATAAACAGCATTGAACCGAGATATCTTGAGACCAATCTAATCTCAGGTGGTGACTTCTTCTTTCTGACATTTGTGGATTAAAGACACATGCCTTCTCCAGTGTTTCTTCCACTCTAGTGACTGACTTCAGTGTATATAAGTCATCATATTTCACTGAATTTATTTCTTCATGTGCTGCAAATCTTTCTATAAAGAGAACACTTACCTTGATACAAAACCACATAGATCCTGGAATTACATAGTATTTCTTACCCAGTCCTGAACGGGGAGAAGCTCTTGCCACGGCAGTGGTCTGAAAGACTCGTCGCTCACATCTGAGTCCAGATTAAATTAAAATGGCAAAGCCATTGGGGACCAATTCATAGCAGATGACAAAGAAGAAAGAAACAAGGAAAATAAATTTAGAACTGACATTTTCCTTAATGACTGCCTCTTTGAACTTCTCTTGGAAACAGCTTATTCTACTGCCAGGGGCTGATCTTTTCCAGGAGTCTGTTATGAAACTCAGCTGTATTTTGCAGCTGTTTTCAAGCACTAAAACCACAGGGCCTAAATATATAGACATACGTTGATGTACCTCCTCATAAGTGATAACGATGAACAAATAATGCTAATGACTCTACTCTCCTTCTCCCAGTAGGTGTTTGAGTTCACTGACAAGATAGCACATGTTCTTATTTTTTATTTACTTTCACTAGCCTGGAGTATTTTTCCTATTAATATTTGCTCCAGAATCCTCCAATCCCATATAATAATTATAGGAAKGTTCTGTAAAAACTGTTCCCTATACAGTGACATTTCCTTATCTCAGTCATCTCCTTATGCTCTGTCCTACCTATATTACCTTAYTGTGGCACATCAGTCAAAATTTCCACATTCACTTTCTTGTACCTGAGCCTTTTACAGTAGCATTCTATATTCTGAAGTGTCCAATGATCCAGCAATTTTTGGACTTTTCAATCCAAAAAGTATAGCAAAAGGGTTTGCAGGAAAATGATGGTCTTTTAGGGAAAGGCTGAATGCTTATCACTGTGGATGCAGAAAAACCTTGGAAGAAAATGAACTTCCATTGCTTGTCCCAGACCAGTATAGCCTCTTATCTTTCTGTAGATAGCGACTTACTGAGGTATCCTGTTTTTCTGCGTTGAAGCACAGAAATTGTAATCCAGGATTCTTGCCCCACCTGAGAATCATGAGGAGACATCTTCCCCAAATTATTCACTATGGAAAGTGAGTACTTAGGCACTTGTTACCTGCCACTTTTTTTTACCCAGGAACAATCGTTCGGCATTTGTACTGGGCTTTCCAGTAGTATCTTATCTTCACTAAAGAAAACAATGAATAAATAGCGAGACTTGAACAAATTGAATGTTAGACCCATTGGCATTTGCTAAAGAGAGGACTTTTTTATATGCCCTGCTCAGAGACTTTCAGAGTGCTTTATTAACTTCAGTCTTCCTCCTCTTAAGCATCCTGCAGAACATGTTTACCCGTGATACCCAGAGCAAGAATGAGGTGTCTCTGGGCAACAAATTTGCTAGTTCACTTAATCCCTACGTTCTGCTCTGTAATGTGTAATCTCTTTGAAGATTGCCAGTCTTAATGGTGTCATCTTTGCCTTTTCAAACTGACGTCAATGAGGTACATTAGCAGATCAGGACACGTTTAATGGAGGTTCACACTCTTACGGCCTGCATATGAAATTGCTTGAGTGTGCTGAGACACAAGAACTGACAGATAGGTCTTGTGTCATCTCAGTTGGCAATAGGGAACAAAACTTAGACTCCCAGGCTCATTTCAGATAATCTTTCAAAAGTGTAATAGTTTGTATGAAACTTACTGAAAGTGTATGAACCTAATCTGCAAAACTCAACTGGAAATCACATCAGAACATCTCTCTATATTGCAGTTTGCTTCCCTTCCAGTCTATTGGTAATATTATGAAAATAACTTTTCCATGATTTTGGTACGTCTGTTTTGGGGCCTGAATCCTGTGGGCCACATGCCTAACACTGGTCTCAATGAGACTGAAGTGAGAAAATCAGATGGTTTCTATTTACAGGAAAGATTGAGACATGAAGGCTTCAAAAGCTCAATAGAGAAATAAGTTACAGGAAAATATTTGAAGCCTGGAAAGATTTGAATTAGWTGACAAGGGATTTTTTGCTATGATTTGATTTGAACGATCTCATCTGACTTCTTATTGCAAACCYGTGGTGACTCTTTGATACATTACCCATAACCCTTTTTATGCAGCAGAACCATTAGCTCAGCTGCATGATTACAGTGTCTGACCCACGCTCTGATTTTTCCATGATAAATACAGCTGCTGGATTTTGGCTTAAAAAAGGGCATTGTAGAAAATGTCAGAACTAGGAACAGAACTTAGCCTTTGCTCCACTAAGTAGAAAACTAGGCAAAAATGGAATGGTTTTTGTAAGGATGACTTTTTTCATTTTTTCTTCACTACTTGCTTTGCACGTAGTAATAGGTACTTCTGAAAGACTATAAAAGGTATGGCTTAAAAACTGTTTTAAAACAATGACTGTACATTATTAAGCTGAAATGGACTTTTGTTCAGCACTCTTTAATCTAAATTTACTTTCTCTACATAACCTTGGATTTTTGCCTGCTGTGCTCTGTGCAGAATTGTGCATTTTGTGGTTTTCATCTGAACAGAAAAATTTAGAATTTTTTCAACTCGGGGACACATTTTGAACAAGAGAGTTCCTTTTGATTAGGATCTTCCTGGAAGCAGTTTGTGTTGAAACTCCCTGAGGCTGAGAAAGGTATCGAACTTCCTCTCCCATGTCTCAGAGGAATACCTTAACTAGAAGGACATTACCTATAAGGGAAAGCTCTTTCTCTCTCTGACCGTCTCTCTAAAATTTTGACCTTTACAATGACTAGGTCAAGAATTTCAATGGATTTGATAAATCCTGTTGGGTTCATACAGAAGACTGATTTTGATTTACTGAAATCTGGAAATAGATGCAGGCAGTTCTAGGGAGGATTTCTGGGGACGATACCATGTGCCTGAAGAATTTTAGAATCTAGAATGATGTTCTTAAGGTTAAGTGCCAGAGCTGTGCTTAAGATCCGTTTCTTAAGTATCTAGATCCTTTTCTGGCTCTGGACATTCTTGATTTCCAGTTTCCTTCTCTTTTCTTTTCTCTGTCCTTTCCATGATCCTGTTGGACTGTATTACCACTTTGGTTCTGCTTCCATACTAGGTGACTTGAAATCTCTTTTTATTTCATTTTTCTTTTAGCTAGTCACATCCATTTAAGTTCCTGATGCAAGTTTCCGAGCGGTTTGTAAATAGTTTATTTTGTTGTTCTGCAAAGTACAGGAAGGTGGCTTGTACATGTTTTGTTTTTCTGGAGGGGGTTGTTTGTTTGTTTGTTTGTTTTTCCTAGTGTAACCTGACATGCTATTTATTTATGTTCAGTGAGATTCCTCTAAGATGAGAAGAGCTGTAGTTTTGATAGTATCAAGTTTGAGAGTCATAAAGAGGAGATCCATTTCTCATATCATCAGGAGACCTTCCCATAGCCTGAAGGAAAAGGGAGGTCATGTGCATAAGAGAGAAAGAAATTCTTGTAGTTTTGTATTCTTTATTTCCTTTCTCGTGCCTTGGCATTGTGTGAGAAAACAACACAAAACAAGTTTTGCAACCTGCAATATTTCTTTCTCCCCAGGTAGTCTTTACTCTAAAGCTGGATTGTTCAAAATGTCAGTGTCTGCTGGCTACTAAGTAAGGCTTGCATCCATATCCATTTAATCTTAAAAAGGGGAAACAAGAAAAAAATATTCTCTTTATTATACACTACAGGACAAAATGTTCTTGTTGGGGGATAAGTGAGGCAAGAACACACATTATGATACCTGAGGGACAGAAGATCTGTCTTTCTGAGGACACCCAGTTGATCCGCTTTTGTCTGGAAGCAGGACATGCCATAATTCAATCAATGGTACAAAATGTGACATTGCCATTTAATCAAGAAAGTAACACTCTCATCCTTAATCTATGGCTACCTGGGTGCCCTCTTACCTCAGTGCTCGTGGAGAGAACAACACAGATTAAACAGCAAAGTCACTGAAATGATCTTGGTCCGAATTCTATAGACCTGATAATGAGAACTTAAATTTGTCATCTACACTGGTGCTTAAATAGTTCATACCTTGTCCTAATCTGTAAGATATTGTGGCTGGCATTCAGCTCGAGATTGTAGTCACTTAAATGTCAGTACCTACATTGTAAGGTAGGTGTCTAAGTTCCTTTTATTGTCAGTGAGATTTAAGGAATAAAATTAATGAAGTTTTAGAGGTGTTTAGCTTACCCTGAGTTAACATGCACACTTTGCCACCTGAATAGCTCCTTAGACTCCAGACTTGCTGAACTCCTACCAAGTCTCTACTGAGAGATTAGACACCCAACCCATTTGTAAACATTTTTTTTTTATTTCTAACTTGGAATAAAATCCCACCTTTGGGTTCAGTTCACTTGCCCAACCGTAACTTTTCAGTGCCATTTGAGATGCCCTACATTATCTGAGACACCAGGACAAGACTGTCAGATGTGACACAGGACCCACAGGAACCCTGAGCCCTTTCATAGCTGAAGAGCAAGTGTCTTCTGAAAGGCACTCAGGGGTCTCCCTGATAGCACTAGACATCTATGTCAGCAATTGCATCATGTTCTTTAGATCTGTATTTCTATAAAAAGTAGTATAACTATTTTTCATATCCTCCAAATATAATCTTTTCTTTATAGAACATTTCAGACTGATGTATCATCAGTTATTAAATACCGCTTAGGAAATGTTAAAAGAAGAAAGGAAAATGCAAGATGAAATAAATGAACGTGGGAATGGAAAGATAAGATAAAGAAAGAGGAAAAATAATCACCGATGACAACAAGAGAATAACCCATCTGTGTTACTTTATTTTTACTTTTGGAAGGATTAATTGCAGGGGATTACAGATTCTCCAGATTGCCAAAATTCTCAGCAAAGTACTTTTAACAACTGAAAGATGGAACAAGCAGAAATAATTTTTGAAGGATGTGGGGGTAAGGTTCTTGTCTCACACTTGTCTGATAAACAGATTGCGAGGAGGTATATTGTCAAAAGGGTTAAACTGATTATCAAGTATAAGCCCAGTACAAGTCCTTTCCTCACACTTTGCTCTCTGAAATAATCCTATTAAAATAAGAAAATTTATTACATACCTATCTTCCCAGATTTTATCAATATTGAAACCTTTTACACGGAATATGTGATGAAATAAACCCTACTCACCAATCTGGTAAAATATAATAGACATCAAAGCAGCTAAAAGCCCTCCTAAATCAATGTAGTAGCTCTGCAGCAATTTCTAGAACAGAAGGTGAAAATCCCCTTAATATTTGATAAATGAAGGAAAATGTATAGAAGCAGATTTATAGGACACCACATTTACACTCTTAAAAGACCTTCATTATGTCATTAACACCACAGTGATAAAAAGCACTTCCATCATTCATCAACCACACTGTGTCTGTCCTGCCGTTAAACAGATGGAATAATCCCTGATCCAAATTCCCAAAACTTTTAGAGTACACTTAGTTTCATTTTCTTGCCCTAGGCCAATCTATTTAACAACCCATCATAGCCAAGTTGGCCAGGTCTTCAAGCTGAACATTATGAATAAGAAACAGATTGAAAGTGACCTTTGTTCTCTCTCCTCCTTGTTCTACCCAAGCCTAGCATGTAACATCCGAGAGAATATAAAGTCCAGGTTTTTATTCTTTCAAGGACATTCAGGAATTAGCCAGTGTTGGTAAATAAAATATTCATTTCTACTTCAGGATTAATTCTTTCATTATTTCCATGGTTTTTAATGTGCTGATTACTGGCATTTAGTAATTAGATCCAGACAGATTTGCTTCGACTTGCGTATCAATGCTGCCAACCATTGCTTGAGCYATTTTTTCAACCATTTTATTAACTGTATTGCTTCAGTCTACAGGTCCCAACCTCTGTCAAGAATACATTTTGTACTGTAACATGCAGAACAAGAAGATGCTTTCCAAAGAAGGAAGCTTGAGTTAAAAAAAAACCTCAAAAGACTAAAGTCCAGTTTTTCTTCTGTTTTTAAAAATCTGTTTGCTTCTTTACTCACAGCTGTTCCTCAGCACATGACATAATTTTATCCTTCAGGTGCCTAGTTTCTGTCAGCTGCCATTTAACAATCTGTCTCAGTTTGGATACCACCTAAAATTAAAAAAAATATGCCAAATCATAGGTCAAGTTAGTTCCAGATGCTCCCAAACATCTCAAATCCTCAAATTATGCAACAAAAAAGCCTTACCAGTCATATTCTAAGCAGAAGGTCCCAGGGACAAGATAAGTCACAGACAGCTCACATGTAAATGCAACTAGTAGTCCAGAAAATATTTTACAGATGTCCCCAGTATTCGGGCAGTTAGCTAGGATATAGGCAACCCATGCCCTGCTGCCTGCTCTGCTTGCATCGTAGCAATGATTTCGGCACAGGTCTTTCACATTTCAAACAGGCACCCTAGTGATCAGACTGTTGGCTGTGCTAGAAGAGTAAATCTTTTGTCTCCTATCTGAAAGCTGCTCCAATTTATAGATGAATACTTGCATATTCATTAGAGTACAAACTTGAACAGAGTTTTAACTCCTCCCAGGAAAGATTTCTATGCATTAGACCATAAAATAAATTATTTTTTCTAAGYCCATGATTGTTCACTTAGTTTTCTAAACTAAATGTTCAAATGAGGAGGCTGAGCGTGGGCATTCTCAATTGGACACCAACGTGTAAGAAGCAAGAGGGCTGATTTTGAATGTAGTTGATCTTTGATACCCTCTGTGAGCTGTTTACAATGCTCATCTCCTGCAGCCAAGTAATGTTCTAGATTTAAGAATATCCTGGTCCTTTCCCCTCCCCCTCCTCCACTTCTGTTTTAGAAATAGCTACATAAGCAAATGGTGTAGTTAGGTGCAAAAAAAAAAAAAAAAACAACCAGGAGAAAGTTAATGCTAGATGAAAAACCATGGTAAAAGGAGAGGGAGGAACATGTCTGCCTATCTCAGAGACCTATGAAACTTTGATGACAGTCTATTTAGATGGAATGGGTTTTGAACAAAGAAACAGCAGTCACCCAAAGCATACTGCACTTTCAAGCCTCAGCTCTGCGGATGGTTGAACAACAGATGACCTTGGATCGAATAAAAAGGGCATCTCTTTTAGCGCATAGACATCCTCCCTTTATCCTTTTCACTTCCAGTTGCCTTAGATGACCCATTCAGATGATTTTGGAGTGTTACTTCATTTAGTACCAAACTGCTCCCCTTCATTTTATGGGAAACCTTGCAATACCATAGATGAAAGTATAGTGGACTGCAGAATATCTGAACATAAAGTGCTGCGCTAAGATGGTTTTTACACAGTAAATCAAACATTTATCTAGCAACCAAGACCTGTTCTCCTGATCAACTGTTTACTAGGACTTTATGCATTTCATATTGATTACTTCTTTCTCTTTTCCCAAGTGGGCAGAAAACCATAAGGCTGATGAGATGGAGGAGAGTGACTGTTCATCCTGTAATCTATGTTAAACATTACACTTGAAATGGCTGATTAGTAAGATGTCCATTAATGATACAGATGAATTTTCATCTCGTGGCTGGAATAACAATACGGTATTAAAAGTCTTGGAGACTTGTAGGTCCTTCTGATGGACAGATGTCCCTTGCCGCCTTTTTCTCTTTAGGGAAAATTTTCATCTTCTGTTTCACGGGACTTGATTCTCTGTTCATTTATCTCTATTTTAGGGTCCCTTATCTCTCTCACTTCTTCTGCTTCTGCTTTCAGAACCTCTCTCTTTCTTTCCTTCAGGGGCCTATTTCTCTTTGTTCTGTCTCTCATTTTCTCTCTCTGACACGTCTGCTCCTGCCTCTCTAAACATACAGTGTGATAGATGGAACATGACTGGAGAAAAAAAGAAAGTTTCAGTTCTCCCAGTGAGTGGTAAGGTGACCCGCAAATATCTGAACAAAAAAGGGAAGAAAGTTCATTTTTATGTGCTGAATATTCTGCACAGTGAGAGACACAGCACATTTAGAGACTGCACAGGAGATAGTTTAAACACTGTCTACTCCATAGTCCATCCCATTAAATTTGTGCTCGGTTTATCTCTTGGTCTGTGTCTGTATACACACAYATATATATAATCATCTCTGCTAATAGAGGGCGTTATGCAAAACATGTGGAAGTTTTTCCATTGTTTTCAAAGGGGTTTGGATCCTCAAACTAATTTGCCTTTCCTGCTATGAATTCAGTTATATACTACTCAGACAAAGGAGGAACCAAGGGATCTGATCCTTTCATATCTCACATTTCACCTTTTCAGTCTCCTAAAAACATTTGCAGCAGCTTTTTTATGTCTATGTTTTAAAACTTCAGAGTCTGCTTTTGGAAAATTTTAATGATCTTGTAACTATTTTAGGACAAAATAAATACAATAAATCCGAAGCAAAATATTTTTATTCCTGGATTTTAAAAAAAAAAAAAAAAGTTTTTCTAACCAGATCTGCTTTTAGAAGCTGGAAATTACTGTAAGCTCTCCAAAAAACCTTTCTTTTCTCTAACAATATGTATATGTCATTATTAGTTTTGCATATCATGTTTTATGTGAGGAGGGTTTGGGGATGATATCTTGACAGCTTGGAAGCCAGGGCTGCAAGGTCCTGGCTGCTGATTCAATAGCACAGACTTTGAAAGTTTTGAGATTCAAGCTACAGACAAATGGCAGGAGGCTATTGCTATGGAGCCAGGAGGTGACCTTTCACGAGATGTATTTCCCAAACTCCTGARTTTCTTGTTCCACAACAGGGTTTTTGGAAACCTCAGTGCAGAGGTGGCTGTTTCAGAGCTGACCTGGAGTTGCATGCCCAGGAGGTACTGAGACCCTGATTCTGAAAAACATCCYGTAATAAGATTTTGCCAGATTAGAGCCATGTGGGGACTACTCCCATGGTGGAGCTATTCTGGAGCACCCAGAAATCACCCATGCAATCTTCCTGGATATTTGGAAACTGCTTCTCATAAAAACCTATGCATGTTTTGTCAGATCATCTGAAAAAATACTTTTCTACAAAGCATTGCCTTCTTGATTAATGGGTAGGGGTGATTCCTTTTTTTTCTCTTTTTTTTTTTTTTTTTTTTTTTTTTTTTTTTTTTTAGTTGAAAAAGGGTTTCACTGGAAAATTCCAACTAGCTGTAATAGAAACTGCAAATTCAGTTCACATATGCTACCTCAGAGTCACCAACTGGCATGGTAAATAAGTAACAATTTATAATATGAAGCAATCTGAGAACATTCCCCAGCAGTTAACACATGGAAAGCATGAATATGCATGAACCATTTGCAGGTTGTTATGTTGCACATTTTCATTCTGAAACAATTATAAAAAATATTATTAAAGAGATGTTAAATGTGTCAGAGAAGGATTTGGCATAGCCATTTTCACAGGGCTGTTTATTTTTGGGTTTTACTGTTTTCTTGTGCATGGATTTGTTTTTAAAAATAAAATGGTATTGAGCAAAAATTTTATCAGTAATAATAAGTTGATTTCCTATGAGGGGATTMAACTTAAACTCAATTGGTCTTTTTCCATTTAAAGTCTTGTTCAGGAAATCAATATCTGTGTTTTCAAATGTTTAAACATGGCCTGTTCTGTCCTTCACTGGATCCGCTTAAAGTGAAATGTGCCCAATTCAGCGAGAGGACTGAGAGTGGCAGAATAGCCATTCAAGAGTGAAAAGAAGAAAAGTAATGGTTTGAATAGTCATAAACTCTGGGGAGTCCCTAGCCCCAGACATAGCACTCTGAGCTGCCCTGCCTGCAGGGATGTTAGCATCACTTTYGAAGGACGGGGCAGTAGCGGTAAGCACTTCCTCTGTTGAGTACTAGCAGAGATGGCTCAAGGTTTCTCAGCAGGCTAAATCTGGATTTTATTGCTTTCTCCTCCCACCCCATTTTTGCAACCACAGAAGTAGTGGCTAGCATGCCTCTCTGCTACAGGTGAAATGGGTATGGATATTTTGCTGCACTGACACCAGCTGCCTTCTCTGTGCCTAGGGACAACCCTGGCATTGTGTCCAGTATCCTAACCCAGGCAGAGCGTTAGGTAGATGCCTTATTCCTGTTGTCTTTCAAAGAGAGAGATTCCCTGTCCTTCCCTCCCACTTCCCTAAAGTCTTCTTCCCAAAGTGAGTCTGTACTTTTTCCAAGGACCTGGGAGATATTTTGATTGTGGTCCTCATGACCTTGCAATAGTTCCATTATTGTATTGCTGAGGTGGGACACACTGAAACCATGACTGTATAACAATGACTGAGACTAAGGGGGGGACTGAATAGTTGAAAAGTTTAAACAGCAGATTGTCAGCAGTTTTTCTCTTTACTAACTTGTTTCCTACTGATTAACTTATGTTCTCAGGGCTGAACCCAGTTTCTTGCTATAACAATCTAGTGTGTCATGTAATCCCATCATGGCATTAACAAGCAGTGTTTTACAGTGTGTAAATCCTCCCACTGCTGCTGAGAAACCATCTCATAATCTCGCTTCAGATTCTCAGAAGCATTCTTTTAATCTCTAGTCTAAATTTCTTTTGGTCGTTTACCTCAACTTTTTCTCATGTCTCACTTCCTATCTGTCCTCATAGGTCACTTAGAAAGGGCAATCACGTCCCCTCTTCATCTCCATTTTGGTAAGACAGTGGCGTGGCAAGCAAATATTTCTCCAATTCTTGTTGTACAGTAAATCTTCTGTTCCCAATTGTCATTTTCTTGCTCCTGTTACAGTTATGCTTCCTCTTTTTTTACAAATAACCTGACCAGAACTGTGTGTTGTGTACTTATTGACACTTCACCACAGTCACGTATAGCAGAATGAATAATTCCTTTTCTCAACAGTAAAAAAAAAAATATCTAGGATTATATTAGCTTTTTTATAGCTTCCTGTTCTTTCTCATCTTCTATCATTTCCCGTTAATAAACTCTCAAGATATAGTGATAATTTTTCTTAGTAGATGTACATGTCTTGGCACTTCACACGACTACACTTTTTTTCATTTCTGTTATCCCAGTAGTTGAGCAGGTCTGTTTCTTCCTGTCTGACATTTTTCTTCTCATTTTATTGACAGTGCTTCCTTACTTACTGCCAAACCAAATGATCAATTTCCTGCTTTTTGTGCCAGAGTCACTGATGAAAATATCTAGTAAAATTAGTCCCAAGGCTGATCCTTGAAAAACGCATCTGAAGTGTGCTTCCAGGCAGGAAGCTCTTCCTATTGCATGATCCATTTCCATATGCCTTTTAACAGGGTCTTTCAGACCTGACAGCTTTTTAGCAATCCTATCTTACTCTATTTCCGTAAAAATTCTCCCTGTGGCTCATTATATGGAATGGTTTACTCAAGTCCAAAGAGATGAGACCCTGAGCACTACCTGTCTGCAGAAAATAATTTCTGTTACAAGAGTAAAAGCACACTGGGTTAGTTTGGCTTAGTCCACGTTCAGTAAATTCATGTTTCATTTTATCCCATAATCCATTTAGCTTCATGTCTTTCATTAATTTTTCACTTGAAAATGTGTTCTACATCCCTAACATATTATTGAGGTCAGCTGAATTGGTCTATACTTGTTGAATTCCTTTTTCTTCCTTCTTGTAAGTAGAAATACTGTGCTTGCTAATGTGTAGCCAGTGTCCCAGATTTGTTAGATTTTTTTGAAAAACTGATGGTCACGTCTGTCAATTCTGTCACATTTTGAAATTTAGTCATCGCAGCCTCCCCTAGCTGAGATCTGCTTACATCCTTAGATAAAATCTGTTCCAAACTTTCATCCCCTTCATCCATTCTACCCTTAACCCCAGAGTTCAACCTTTGTCATTTGTATCCTTGTAACAAAGTCATCATCATCATCAAAGTGAGACAAATCTCATTCAGACAAATCTCAAAATGTCATTAAATCTACTGAAAACAAATAGTTCCTGGGTGGGGAAAAAAAAAAAAAAAATCCATAACATTGGTATGTTAAGACTGAAAACAGTCTCTTTTGGAGATGAGCTGAGACTTCCCAGCATCGCAGGCAAAATAGCATTCTGCTAACCAGGAATGAAGGATGGGGACCAGCATCTGCTGTGGGAATGGGAGGAGAAAAGGAAAAGGGCAGAGTTTTGACACCACTCAGCTGTGTCTCCTGGGCAGCTGAATTGACCAGCAAGAGCATGACAAGTGCTCAGTGTCCTGCAATTCTTCCAGTACCCCAAGGTTTCTTTGGGAGCCATAGCAGAGCTGGGGAAGGAGACTGGTATTTTCTCAGATCTCTGCCCAGAATGGAGTCAGGAGTTGTCTTGGACATCCCCAGAGCCCAGGGGTCCCTCCACTTTACATCCTTTACATCCCTGCATTCTTGAAGTTCTCTGAGATCCAGAAAGAGAAGTATTTCTATAAGTGTAAAGGAAGAAATTCTATTTAAAGTATATTTCAAAGCTCAGGTAATTTTGTAAGCCTTCCAGATATGCAAACTGCAGTAAAGGCCAGGAGTACTGCAGTGGAGTAGAAAGGAGCGATGGGGACTTTAGCTTCCCTTCTACCACTGGCAGCATGCATCCCTGCAGCAGTTAGATTAGGAAACATCTTACCCTCGTATTTATTCACACTGGTTTTCATAAATGTTCCCTACATCCTCATCGTAAATGCTAAGACAGGTAGAGAGAATATTTTATATTCTGATTCTGGAAGACAGTTCAGGAAATGTGTTCCTTTCTTTGCCTTGTATTTCTTTTGTGAGCTTCTTTTACCCTCTTCTGTTTTCCTTATAAAACTGGGAGATTAGTACCCCATTCCTCCTACGTTTTGTTAGACTTGCCTAAACAGATGGCAAATTCTCTGGGGCAAAATTTGCCTCTAACTATGTGCCTGAGCTGGGTCTATTATTTGCTAGTGATAGTAATTAAAGATAAAAATGTTAATCCTACTTCCTTTTTTGTTTACTGAAAGAGGTGAGCTGATATCAGGAGATACTAGAAGCAGGTTTTTAAGTATAAATCAGCATGAAATTAGCACAAAGCCAATGTACCAGTAAGAACTAGGACTTTATAATCATTTTGTTAAGGTTTTTGTCCTAATCGTGTGCATAGAAAAACTTGAAAAGTATTTAACAACAATGAAATGGTATTATTTTGTTAAGAGATTTGTTTGTTTGTTTGTTTGTTTTTTAAATCCCAGTCATGGAAGTAGACAATGCAGCATCACATCCAAAGATGCAGGGGAGGAACAAACTGTAATTTTAGTATGTTATGAAGAAGATGAACTACATCTTCCAAAACACCACAAAAATCACTTCCTTGCGTTTGTGTCTGTGGCTTATATCACTTAAATGACCCAAACTCTATTTTGTAGCATCCTTGATGTTTCCTTCTATCTCATAAACGCCCAGTAAAATGGAAGCAGCTTGTATTTTCAATTCAGGGAGCTGCAGTTATGTGCGTTACTCTGGGATCAGATTGCAAATCAGTCATATTTTTGTGGTATATTTCTGTAGGTTGAAGTTTTAGCTTATTTCTCTCACTTAAACTTCTGAATCTCCATCCTGATATCCTCTTTAAAAATTAATTTAATATGAAACTTTACAAGACCCACTTAATCCGCAAAAAAGTGAGTATATTAATGCTATTCTAAATGATCTGAATTACCTGCTCATGCTGGGGTAGAGAAATTTCTCCAGCACAAAAGAGCTTTTTTTTACAAATAAGAATAATTTCCAGTGACTTACTGATCACTCATCTCAAAAAGCAATACAAAACAATTGTCTTAAAAAGCTAAAAACCAAACACAAGTATAATTGATGGAACCATGCTAAATAATTTGCCTGAAAAAATACCACGTTTGAATTGATCTGCTTTTGGTTCTCAGGTTTTCTCACAGGCAGTCTCAGAAATCTGATTCCACAGGAAATTTCCTAATTTTCAGATGTAACAATAGGCATAATCCATTCTAAATGTGGGTGAAAAAACAGCTTCTGAGTCAGTCACCATGCTGAAAAATGAGGTTCAGTGAGAAAAGATGTGGAAATAATCTGGGTATAACTGGAATAGATGTTGGGAGTAGGAAGGATGAAGTGGATACTGCAACAAGTGAAAATATCAACAACATTACAGGGAACATTTGGAGTAACCTTGAAGTGATCTGCTTTACTTCAAGTGTTTCATTTTTGGATTATTTAATCCATTTAACTTTCTGTTAATTTGCCAATTTAAAAATTAAAATGCCATTCTGAGTTGGAAAATGGAAGAATATTAATTGGAGAATGTCAAAAAAGAAAGACACTTCCTCCTTTTTCAGACAACCTCTACGTGCCACAAATTTATTAGACTCAGAAATGTGTATATGTCTTTACCTTAATTCTGAATGCTTTGGTATGGTATGAACAGAAGATTCTGAAAATTGCATGTAAATGTAAACTACAATTTAGAGGGAATTTAAGTTTCTGAACCTACAGATCGTTATTCAGAAATTCCTCTTGGCCAATTCAATACCTGACAGAAGGTAACGATTCAGATCACAAATTCAAACACCTGTTTGTGGACCATCTGTGTGCAGTAGGTGCTTATGCTCCTGTTCTGGTCACTAGGGATTTAGTCAACACATTCAATGCAGTGTAGAGAATTAGCCAGCAGATCATATATTGGCATCTACCCTAGCGTGAGCCAAATGGCGCTCTCAATTCCACTGTGTGGGAACAATTCAGTAGCCTAAATATAGGAACCTAGCRTTGATATGTTGTGGAGTGTCCAAGGCATCTGCCTTTTTTAAAAAATGACACAGGACCTAGAGGTGACTCATATACTTCTGGAGCAGCAGCTGGAGTCTAGAGGAGCTATTTTAAGGCTTCTCAAACAGTAGYAGATGCCTATGTATGGGTAATGAAGTTGCTCCTCTTGACTCTGTCTCTGCTATCTATAATGCGCGTTTAGATGCTCAGCTCATACATGTCTGGTGTCTTCAGGTGAGCTGAATACTGCCCAAAGTGGCTATAGGTTTGCTATACACACTTAGGTACCTGCAATTTGGATGCAGTGCCTACAGGCAGCCTTGCTGTCTTGCTTTTCTTAATCATCTTTTTCCTACCTAAAGCCATTTTGGATCCATGAAGTAGGCGGTGTTTAACCTGAATCAGCTGTTTAAGCACGGGTTTCTAGTAGCGTTAGAGCTGCTTTAAGGCATCCTGCCTAGCCTCAAGGTCTCCCATATAACCTTCCATCAATGGTAGCCATGGTCTTGTATCTTGAAAAACCCAGCTGAAGGAGAGGATAATTTAATCATTCCTTTACATTACATCATTACTTACTTTTCCTCTTGCCTTGAAGGGATTCAGACTTACATTCTCCATTTTGTTGAATAATGTTCATAATGAGGCTATCAAATAGATTGAAGGGAGAGCAGGACTACTGTGGACTCAACTTTGTGTTGAGCTGAATCATTGTACAGCTAAGTCATCACGGTTGATAGGGCTGAAGGAGATGAAACAAAGCACAGTTTAGCTCTGGAACCCTCAGAGGATAAGACAACCAGACAGGAGATTCTGCTTGTTTGGGTTAATTCTGTTTTCTTATTTAATAACTTCTCACTCTATAGAGCACATAAACAAACCAGAAGGCAGGACTGGAGACCTTGTCTTCTCCATTTTCCCAAATAATCAGGGACTTCTGTTCCTATAGGCAAAAAACTTCAAAAGAAAGCCTTGATGCAACAGATGCAAACGCACATAGCCACATGAACACAAATATCTGCGTGCACATGCATGTGTTCATACGTGAATTGAAAATTCTGGATTGTGTGGCACAGTGTACTGACAAAAATGTGAAAAAAAAAAAAAAACCACAGATTCAGATGTTCATGTTGCAAAAACTGGACAGGGAATGACCTCCCTGCCAGCTCTCTGCCATCAGTATGCAACACAATCAGCAAGCTGGATGTCTGATCTCTTTTACAAGCTGCTGGGACAGCTGATAAAAGTTTGAAAGCAGGTGTTTTTTTCATTTTCATGGTGAAATGTATGTCTTGCACAGATTACTTCCAATGCCAAAGAAATGTAAAATATGCAAACGTAACCCATCAAAGAGCACAAGCAGATCTGCCGGCTTTTAGCAATTTTTTAAGCTCTGTAGCAGCACCTTGTGCATTCTGTTGCACCCATGCTGCATAATGAGGCTCCATGTTAACCACTGCTTTTCTCAGAGCTGGTTTAAACTGCATTAAAGCATCCATCACGTCATTTACATTCTCACTTTTACTGCTATAACGCAAGAGTTTCACATTCAAAATCTCCTCTGTCATATCCAGTTTGCATGTAGCCTTTGTGACAGAAATCAGACCAAGAGGTGTCGCAGACATCAAGGCACACATTCTGGTGCAGTCAGACTGTTCAGTAAGGTCTTATTTTAATGTCTCCATCACTCCTAGCCCACAGCAGAATTGGAGAATTACATTTTATTTGCATTTTTTCCATTCCTCTAACTTTCTCGGGGAAAAATGCTGGGGAAGGCTATCAAGCTTTAGCTGTTTTATCGTTTTGCCTTCATTATTTGCCATCGATAAAAGGTTTCGTTATTTTGACAGGTTCATATTCACCCTGATAGAGAGCAGTAGTAACTTGCTTATTCACATTGGCGAACTTGAAAAATTACTTTGTTAAAACAATCTTTCCTCCTGCTGGTTTTTGAGCATTGGACATTGACTGCAAACTGCCAGATGGATATTTACTCTTATTGGTAAAATGTTTTCTTTTCAGTTTTTTTCTTATAAACTCCAGAGTTTACAAAGTTGGGAGGAAAAAGAATCATGACTACTTTCTTTTTGTTTGTCTTTCTCTCTCATATATTTGCACATCCAGAATCATGTACAGGCAGACCATATCTTGCTAAAATAATATGTATTCACTTTAGTAGCCCTGCATTCATAAGACAGGCTTAATAAAGTTTTTGTAGCCCTGTCAATATGTCAGGAGGAGTGGCTGAAAAGGTTGTCTGAGGGCTACCTGCTTCTTGAGTCAAGGTCACTAGCAATGATTTTCCAGCACAGTAAGAAAGTTCTAACTCTTTTTCTCCTTTGCATGGGAACAAAAGCAAGACTTTTTGATGTGTGACATTTATGAATGGTTGTCTCTTTATTTCTCCTCTTTCCAAGGTTCAAATCAGTTCAAAGACTGCTTTTTCTGCGTCACGATCAGGGCATACGTCATGCGTCAGAGATGTAAGAGGTGCAAGTCCAGGCGGAGAGTTTTCTCTCCTGCACAGACTCTCTCTCTCCTGTCTGTGCAGAGGTTTCAGTCTGGGCTTTCGACATCTCAGGAAGGCCTTTTTCTGGTTTTGCTCAGAAAATCTGCAATGGATTTAAGGATATTTTACAAATGAAAGTTTCAACAAAACTGGTGCATAAAAAAGTTTTCTTGTCAGGAAATCAGTGTTTTGCTGCAATTCTCTTGAGTTTAATGAGGTATCCAAGCAGCTAAACAGAAGCATAAGTTTTCCTTGCCATTTTCCAACAGTGATACCATCCATCATGTCACCAAGAACTGTAAATGACCAAAGAACAGAAATTAAAGATGAAAGAGGCCTATGATTTATTTATTTTGATTTTTACAAGCTGTAATAGAAGAGAGCCTAAGCAATGCCCTTTTGCCCTTGGGGAAAAGAATCCATGCAGGAAAAAACCCAACTAAAATAAACCCTGCAAAGGAAGATACAGACCTGTCAGTTCTGACAGAACCAGTGATCTGATCCCCTAACAGATATATGAAAAGAATTCATTGATTTTCCTRCCCTGACCACAACCATACACATGATCCCCCATAACAACATCTTTCAAYCCCATTAACTGCCACTCTGTCATGAAAAGTGGTAATTTGGAGAAAGACCTGTGGGCTGTAGTGGAAAAATCTCTCAGTATGAACTACAAATTTTTTAAAAAAGAAAAGTAAAATGCTAACCTAGTCCTTAAATGTATAAAAAAGATATCAAAATCCAGATGTGGAAGTGGTCCTTCCTTTAGGTCTAGTACTGCAGGAAGTAATGCTGCATAAAGGTCTCAGTCTGCATTAGAGAAGATGTTCTATAAATGCTGAAGGAGTGTGGCAGCAAACCTTTTGATCCATGGATCCAAAGATCACCTCTCTGAAAAGTTATCTGGGAAATTATTTTATCATTGAAGGCTGGCATCTCTCTGTGGAAAGTGGGTAYGTTGTTGAATAAGGATAGGAGCAGAATTAATCTGTTCAGATTTACAGATTAAATAACAATAAAACACAATGGTTTGGGATATAAATTAGACATATTTCTCAGTAGGGGATAAAAAGAAAATAGTTCCCAGAATGAAACTCTGGAAAAGCTCACTGAGATTCTAGACTCAGAATTGCTGGGATCCCTTCAAACAAGATTATATTGTCAAACATGAGCCTTGGGTTTGTTCTTGCAAGATGTTCTGGCTTTYAGGAAGAGAAAGGGCCAGACTGCTTTAGCACGACAGTCTCTTCTGAGCTTGGAAATTGGGAATCTGTGAAATGCTTTTAGCATATTTATGGCACCTACAAATCGGCATTAACAGGACGGTTTCAGCTAAATTTCATGTTTCAAGGCTTCAACCTATTACCTGAAGGGGTCAGCAAGGCACTTAGTTTTCTGTCTGCTCTATCTTTCTAATCTCCCTAAGCCTTTCACAGTCACTGCCATAATCCTGTTGCTAATATAGCCCTAAAATGATACTGTCCATGTTTAGTTAGGGGATTTCAGTCCCAGAAGTTTCTGTAGTGCTTGTTGCTACAGGTAGCTTATTTCCCTGATGTCTTTGTAACCTGTCTTCCCTTCTCACACTACCTATGTTGTTGATACTAATTTGTATTACCAAATTTTCAGAGTATCTTGCTGATTATGCACCTTCTATTAAATTCCTGAGATGTCTTGCAGGTTAATGCAACCCCCAGTTAAAATCAGGCATTCCATTTCCCCATCCCCTTTACCGCTGTTTGCACAGAATCATGTATACATGTAGTCTTGGTCTTATCTATATATGTCATTTTAGTCTTGTGTATATATATATATGTGGTCTTGCCTCTTTTATGTGTCCTTATACAATGGAACTTCAGACATGGAGACAGTTTTTCATCAGTTTGTGCTCACTGATTTTTGAGTAGGTGATGTTCTTACAGGTTTACCCATCAGGAGTAAGTTATGCCAAAGGATGTCATTTTACAACCCAACAGCTTTCCTCAAAATGTCCTTTAAAACTATATCCTAGAACTATATCCTGTTTGCTGTGAGTGCCAACAGCATCATTCTTTTTTCCTTTAGAAGGAGAAGGTGAGGGGTAAGCATTATTTAAACTGAAGGCACATGTTCACCCAACCTGTTAGGACYGTCCCCAGATACATGCAATCTGGTCTTTAGAAAAGGGTTTCCAACAGCTGGAGGGGGGAAGTTCTCGAAATGGTTTAAAAAGGAAATAACAGGAACAAAAAACAGAGCTTGATTTTAAGGAAGAGCTCAACATGCTTATGGAATGTACTGTGCTTTGTGCCACCAGCACAAACCAACAAAAAGTGTCTAAACAGGTCAGGAACCTGCTTACAACCCTATATCCCTGGCTAGAGGGCCCAGGGAAGGGAGCCCTTCTAGCTGGGAAGGGAGGGACTGATTCCAGGACTGCAATAGCTGCCAAGCCTGAGGACCTTCAGGCTGGTTTTGCAGAGAGTGAGGAGTCTGGAGGGGAACGGTGGTGCTGCCACTCTCACCAGGCTCTGCAGACACRAGGCATCATGCACAGAAAGCCGATGCCTCACTGCAGAGACAGAAGAGCTCAGCTCTCAGCAAAAACCAAGAAGGCAGCATGTGCAGATACCGCACTGCTCCACTGCACGGTGGAGCATAGGTTAACTGAAACAGGAGCATCATTATGAAAAAGCAGCAGCAGTGCCACAGTTTGTGAAAGGTTTTTACAAGTATTCTAAATACTGGTTACAGCAATGAGAGTGGCTTTTTCCACTCTCTCTCTGTATCATAGAGTACTCCTCAGTGGTTTAACAACATCCTGGGGGAAAAAAAGAGCATATGGCTTATGCTTTAGCAGCCTGAGGTTCCAGGAAAGTGTGTGTTGGAAGATGTATGTTGCAGAATACCCTGAAAGTCAGTGCCTGAAAAAAGGAAAACTGGGACCTTGATTATTTTACTATTGTCAGGTGCTTCAAAATATCTTATCTTTTAAATGTGCCCATAAAGATATTCTTCTCACTTGCAGCATAATTAAGAAATTTTATTATGATAATTGCCTCATATTAAATATTTACTTTCCAGTTGCTGTACAAACACACAATACCGAATAGGTCCCCCATACAAAGCAACCTATACAGAGTTATAGTGTGGTGGAAATCACAATGAGGCAAAAGCAGTTTTCCTGGTTCTGTGATAATGTTTCTAAACAAACACTGGAAATTTTTCTAAAACGGAGTATGTCCAATAAGACTCTGATCAGATTGAAGTACAGAGTGAGTGTTTTATACTCTGAACAGCTTGATGTTTTAAATATACTATATATTTAAAATCAAACTGAAGAGTTTTGAGAAGAAAACTGTGAAGGCTTCTATTTCTTCAGTGTTTAATGCTTTCCTGCTGATTTTCATATCACTGGACAAAAGAAATCAAACAGGAAAGACTAAATTTCAAACAAAAACCCTTTTAATTATGTTCCCTTGCAATTATACTTATTTTCAGTAGTATTTGACCCATGCCTTCAGTTACATGTTACTATGAAAACTATTTTACAATTAACAGTATGAAGTCACTTATATCGGCCAAGAGTTTTCATTATCCATAACATATTATACTTCTGAAATAGGAATTTGGAAAGGACTTAAATTTTGATGATATTCTCTGGYAACTCCATTCAAATATGCCTGTACTAAAACATTTATTAGTATTTTTGCTAAAAATGAGAAGTTATTTAATGTCTTTGATGGGAGGAAGTGGTGCAGAATAAAGACACTTGACAATCTTTGCAGGATATAGCCATAGGGAAAAACTGTGTAAGACCTTCTCTACTCTTAGCTCTCCCTAGTGCTTCTTCCATATAGAAACACACTCCAGATATTACACAGAAAGAAAAAGATGTCCTACAGGCTTGTTTTCCCCAGTGATAAAGTTTTTTGTTACTGTGTAACATCACTCCCTCTCTTTACATATTTTGCTAAAATAGATCCAACTCCCACCGAAAGATTTCTCTGAGACCTGGTTGGGAATTTAGCATGGGATTTAGTTTCTGATGGAAAATACACTGCTAGCAAAATATATACCAGTCCAAAAAGATATTATCTTGCCTTTATTTTCTGCCACCAGGGTAAAAAAAAAAAAAAAAAAATTGACAATATTCTTCAAAACAGGCATCTAGGAAGATAAATTTTTAGTTGAAATGAAAAAATCCTGAAATGGATTTTTAAGAATCTCTTTTCAGGGAAAACATTTCTTTTGCCACAATTTGAAATTAAAAATAATTTAAAGTAGGAGATTTTTCAGAGAGGAAGATTTCAAATTTTTTGCTATCTTTAGTTTCCAGACTGGACTTTAGACTCCAGCGAACTTCAGATTGAATCTGAAAGGACAATAAAGACTTGAAATGGTGCTAATGTACATGATGTCATCAGTAAAAAAAGGATTACTGCTGGGATGCTGTTCATTAGTTGTCCTCAGTGCATTAACAGCAGCACTGGCTGATCTCATTAGAAAAGGTACAGAACCAGAGACTTTAATGTATAGGGAGAGAGTATATCCCTGTACGTAAGGTGTGATTCAGGCTTTAGTTCCTGCCCCTGCTTTGTGAATTAGTTTTGCTGCTGGAGAATTCAGAGAGATAACCGAAGAAGGTGATTAGAGACCTCTAAGTTAAGCATCACAATAAATAAGTAGTCCCGTGGGAATCAGAACTCATGTAACCTGCTTTACTGTGGATTTCTGTCTTTTGCTTGATTCACTAGTTCACCAAATTATACTAAGGTGTAAACTCACAAATATTTGATCTTAAGCCTCCCTCTTACTGAGTTTCTAGGTTTCTAGTGACTTCTGAGACATTTACTGTTATTTGAAATTTAGCTGAAATCAGCCGCTGTGCTCAGAATTAGGGGTTGAGAGAAATTAACAGTAGTAAAAAATAAATAAAAAAAGAAAATTTACAATCAGGCTTTAATTTTATAGGCAAACTCCATGTCAGTCCCTACCAGGTATTCAGACTATGTCATCTTTGTTCACTTAATTTACACTCAAGCTTAGATTTCATGACCAGCTCTGCAGTTTCCCCCCTGCAGAGGACCAGATGGAGCATATAGCTGAGCTAATGAGGACTCACAGTCCTTAAAATGAAGGCAGRACTGTCACCCACTGTTCGCATAATTCCTCATTTAGAAGACCTGGGATTGATTTCTGGATTAGTGTGAATAGGTTTAAGCTGATGTCTGCCTTCGTGCTGCCCTGTCCACCAGACTACATGATGTTATGATGGAAGATTCACCATTTTTCCTGAAAATGAGACAGGAAAGAATAAAACTTTTAACATCAGAGTCAAGTGAGCAAAAATATGTGTGTGAATTTGGCCCTTTGATTAAGTACTTAGGGTAAGAAGAATACTGGGGTTCACTCCTTGGGTTTTGTGTTGTCCTCAAATTATATAGTAGAAAGTCATTGGTATGAACAAACATTAGACAGAAAGTCTGAAAGTGTGGATTTCAATCAGCATTTCCTTTCTGAGCATCTGAATGACACTCATCTCYGCAATCCAACTTCCCTCCATTCTTGGATGCATAGTGCCAGGTCTACAATGACATCAATCATGGTTTGATGAAGGGGGAGAGAATTAATCAGTTTACTGAAGTGCCTCCTACTGAGACCGAATACTTGATCCAGGGACGGCACTTTTTAGATGAAGGTTAAGCACCAATGGTAGCCACAGCTCATTGGAAAAAAAATGATGAGAAAATAAAAGGGCATGAAAGGCACAACCAAATCAAAGTTCTGTAACTACCAGCACATCAAGTAATCCATTTAATAAATTTCTGAAGCCCYGAATTAATGTTAGTGAGGTTGACTTATATTCTGACAGTACTAAGAATCTTACAAAATGCCCCCAGAAGATGAAAGGAAGATGAGTTGAGTTGAATCTCAATTCAGGACTAGATAAAAATTTAGGAAGAACCTCAGGATGTGGCCACATGTACTGTGGAGTGAGTGCTGCCCTATGAACTCTGCAAGCAAGAAAGATAGCAGTCAAACAATCTGTTATCCATTCTGCTTCTTCAGCGCTAGAAATAGGATGGACCGTTGCGCGTCGATTTTATAACCCCATTTATCACAAGCCTCAAGCGTGTGCTTAACTCTTTAACTACACGGATAGTTGATTTACCAAAGGTAAGCATGTACACAAGTTCTCTGCTGAGCCAAGTCACAATGCTGCAAATGACCTGATTTGTCATATCAGTATTGCAAACACACTGACACTTTTTCCCCTACTTGCACACTATATGAATGGATTACATAGCACCACTTTTCCCCTTTAGAGCCACAGAATATAAAACCACGAATCAGTCTTGCATGCGTTTCTTTCTCCGAACTATGGAGTTATTGAAGTTTATAAGAATATTGACTTGGTTCTTTCCAGGCAAGCAGCTGTATCAGCAGAAATCTTTCAAGTCCTGATTCTTCTGTCTGAAGAGGTTTGTTAGGGAAGTTCTTATTTTAGGTTGGCATAAAGTCAGCTTAGAGGAAGCTGATGAGAGTTTCACTGTTTAAACAGTTCATGTGCATGTTTTGCTTACTCCTCACTCCAAAAATGCTGTCATAGATGATCAAATAACCTGTACCAACCTTTAGCCATATGAAGAACAAGACAGTTAAACTAACCTTCTGAGATTATATTGATTCATATTGAATACATCGCCCAGATGAAAGAAAGGAAAGAGACAGAAAAGAGACAGTGAAGTCTATACAAATTTGACATGGGAGTGAAACTGTTTCATCAAAGTTTTATGAGGAAATTTCTGCTGTTTTCTTGTTTATGTTACAAACAGCCAAAAGGATAAGTCACAATTTACTGACAGAGCAAAATATGATCATTATAAAGTATATGCTCCTTCATATTTGGAAGAAGAAAAGAAGAAAAATCCTGCTTACAGTGCAAGTCCAATGGGAGGATCCAACATCTTTAGGAGAACAGAATTCAGATATAGTGTTTTAATGGAAGGAACAGCAAATAAGAATGGTGACCTTGATTCTGAACTAAATTTAAATAAAGTTAAATTCATTGGGAATTGTGTCACCCTCCCCTCATCATGCTGCCTGCAGCATACCCTTTCTGTTTAAGACATCAATTTCCAGTAAATTTACAGCAGTTTCCTGTTTTGAGCTACATACATTTTTTTTTAGACAACTACTGTCAGGCTGAACTGAATTGAAGTGAGCATTATGGGGTAGGTGGGACAACAATCGGTCTGAAAGTGTGGAAATGGCTGAATCTCTTAGTTGCTTTCTTTGGAATGCAGGTTTGTTGGGGTTTTTGGTCTAAAGGTGATACAGCTTCCTTCCCTTCAAGAGCTTCTTTTGTATTTTCTCACTAGTTTTTATTTGTTGGTTTTGGCACAAAGAAAAGAGCATGGGAGGTGTGCTGGTTTTGGCTGGGATAGGGTTAATTTTCTTCATAGTAGCTAGTATGAGGCTTTGTTTTGGATTTGTGCTGGAAACAGTGTTGATAACGCAGGGATGTTTTTGTTATTGCTGAGCAGGGCTTACACAGAGTCAAGGCCTTTTCTGCTCCTCACCCCACCCCACCAGCGAGGAGGCTGGGGGTGCACAAGAAGTTGGGAGGGGACACAGCCGGGACAGCTGACCCCAACTGACCAAAGGGATATTCCATACCGTATGACGTCATGCTCAGCATATAAAGCTGGGGGAAGAAGAAGGAAGGGGGGACGTTCAGAGTGATGGCGTTTGTCTTCCCAAGTCACCGTTACGCGTGATGGAGCCCTGCGTTCCTGGAGATGGCTGAACATCTGCCTGCCGATGGGAAGTGGTGAATGAATTCCTTGTTTTGCTTTGCTTGCATGTGCGGCTTTTGCTTTCCCTATTAAACTGTCTTTATCTCAACCCTGGAGTTTCTGACTTTTACCCTTCTGATTCTTTCCCCCATCCCACCGGGGAGGAGTGAGCGAGCGGCTGTGTGGGGCTGAGTTGCTGGCTGGGGTTAAACCACGACAGAAGGGCTCTCCAGGAATGCGGAACAACTTTGCCCTTTTGATCTTGATGCTTTTTGTTGCTGCAAAAGTTATTTTCTGTAATTTTCTGTGATGGCCCCTACATGAACATGTCTTCTAACAAAAGTTTCAGCACTAGATTTTAGAGGGCACTGGGTACATTCTTGATCCCATTGAAGTGAGTGGTAAAATTCCTGCTGGTCTTCTGTGGGCTAAAATTTAATCATCTGTTGTGTTTTTTTTTTTCCAGTTTTTCACCATGAAGCCTGAAAACATTAATTTCTTTCTCGTTCTCTCTTCTTCTCTCTGCGGGGGCACAGGAGAGTGAATCTGTTACCACTGAACTCAAAGCTGGTTATCCTGTCCTGTCCTTAATGGACTCCTTACAACCAGTGCAAAATAGGTAGAAAATTCTCCTGTTCTCCCTCAATAGCACTTTATACCTTTGTCAGATACATATTACATTACAGAGGCAAGAGAGGGAGAAAACACGACATGTTTATCTGAATGGAGAAACTAAAATCTCACTACGGTCCAATGTTCTGCTTCTGTTTAGTGGTAGATGTTGAGATAGTGACTAACTTAAAAAAAATTTCATAGGAAGGTACACTGTAAATTGGACATATTCATCTTTTTCTTTAAGGGATCATCAAAGATCACTGTAAGGACTTTGCCACTTACAATATTCTTATACTTAAACTGAAAAGAATCATTTGCCAATTCACGTTTTTTTCTGTAAAATTATGAGAAACAGTATTTCAGAGCCCAACGCTGGGATGGTACTGTTTCATGTCATAATAGTTCACAGTTTATGCCACCACACATTTTTCATCCCAAGAGAATCTGAACATTTTTACTTCAGTATAACTTCCAAGAGGACTTCTCTCTGGATAAGACAAATGTTTCACTGATTTTTGTAGTGCTAGAACAGCATTAAGAGCCCCCCCCCTTTTTTTTTTTAATGCAGCACAAAGACTAGCATGCTATTAARAAAAAAAAAAAACAACCCACAAATTGAAAAATCAGTCATAGAAACAAACCAAATTTACTAAAACTATCTAATGGTGTTTCATCCTATAACCAGTTTACCAACATTGATTAATTAATCCTTGTGACATTGAAGTTAGTTACTGTGGATGAAGACAAATTAATCGCCTGAAACTGTGCTGAGGAGGTTGTTTCTCTATGCTGATGTTTGTTAGATGTGCCTTGAAATGTCAGGCAGAGTCATTACCATTGAGGCTGCATAAGTAACCTTTTCTGGTATGGCATAAAGGAAATGGAGGTTATAAAGGCAGTCAAGTCCTCCACTGAGCTGACTAATGCATTGCTTATTTCTCGTGACCGTAAGATAGCCCTCTATAATTTCAAATTTGGATTCAGAAATTTAAAATCTTCACATAGCTCATACACAGAAAATCCCCTTGTTTTGCTCTGTATGAGGCTGAATATATTTGATCCTACCTCCAACAACAAAAAATTAAGATATTTCAAAGTAAAGAAATAAAAATACTTTCTAAACCAAAGGGTCACAGTTCTGTAAAAGAATTATATAATTTTTTACTGTCTGATTTTTTACTGCAAAAATTCTTTAAAAACGATTTTTTTCCAGTAGAACATGTCAGTTTTGACAAATCATTTTTAAAGAAATAATTTGCTCAGGCATATGCCATATAATTCTAGTATTGAGCCATCTCAGATGCTTTTTTTAAACCCAACAACCTGTACCCAAATGATCCCCACAAGAGCGTAAGTTCAAGAAATAGAAGTAAATAGCCTGATGACACGAATGTCCAGCATACTCAGAACTCCTTTCCAACAGCTTCTCTTCCTTCCTCAAGGTGATGTTGGCATATTATCTGACATCACTTCCATGGTTCTCAATCCATATGTTTAATGGGACATAGGACTGTGTCCATCCTGTCTTAAACACCTCACTTAGGGTCTGTATTAGGGATATATTGTCTTTTCCTGAACAATTGACAAAGGGACCTACAAAGGCCAATGCCTATTTAGGGAGGCCAAATCTTGCTTTGCAAATCTCTGTCTCTTAGGGCAACAGAGGAAAGTGGGGAGGAGTATACATCCAAGTTAAGAGTGAGGAGTCTGGATCACCGTCACTGAGGAGCATCAGGGAGCTTCCCCTTTCTGTGACCTTTGCAATGCAACTGGAGAAAAGAAATCAAAAGCAAGTCCCTTTAGCCAAATCTAGTCTTTCAGGGCTATCTTAATATGATTTTTCTGCTTTTCTCCCTGTGTCTTGGAAAGCAATCATCATTGCAACAGAGTAGCCAGTAAATAAAGGAAACAGTACAGAAGTGCAGTTGCAACTCTCTTTGGAGAGTATGAGATTAAATAAAACAGAGTTCAGCTCAGGAAAATAATTTGAAGATGCCTTTGCACTCTTAGAAGAGCTGGGAGAAGAATGGAATGTATTGTATTCTTTTCCTGCATTGCAAATAAGATGCATATGTTCCTGAGTAAAAATAAGGAACATATTGAGTATACGGAGATATCTAATAGATGGTTTGGAAAAAAAGGCATCAAGATGAAATTTAAGTAATGGTCTGTACGCCCACTAGTGGTAGAAACAGATGTCTCACGATGAGTATGGAATATCTGCCTATATGGGAAGAAAAATAAATGAATCTGGTAGGCATAAGAGATGTTTCAGAGCAACAGACGAGAATCACTTGGGTGTAGGATAAGGGGAAGTATAGAGTTCTTATGCATAAAAAATGGAACAAGATATTTCACTCTTGTTTGGTGGGAGTCAATGACATGTATTTTTGTGGCTGTTATAAATAGAAAAACATGTAATTTTTTTGCTACTTCAAAATACTTAAACAAATATATTTATATTTATGGTGTGTTGTCTTCTTTCAGCACAAGGATCTTTGGTTACAGCCAATGTGATTTCCTAATAAAGGCCTCCATGGCCTGTGTCGTGGTTTAACCCCATTTTGTTGGCTTAAGAAAGTTGCAGAGGGTCCCTAATTTACAGGTTTAATTGATAGGGAAGGGTTGAATWCATGTGTTGCCTCACACACAAGATTAGACCTCAGATGTTTTTTGTCAATGTATCTGCCTTTGCCTCAAAGTCCAACAAATGGAACTACGCCTACTGAGGAATAATCCTGTATTTAGTTGCTTGGCTGAGTAGTATGATGTAAACTCTATGTATATATTTCATTCACACACTTTGACTTTCACATTTAGTCTTTTTCTCAAAACTTGGCAGCTAGCTGTGTCTGTATGAGTCAGGAGCAGCCAGACAAAAGCCCATCTAGCTCCCACGCTTGTTTCCTTTCAGTCATGCTGGAACCTTACAAATTATTCTGAACCGGTGAGAAGTCTCCAAGCTTTCTAATGATGAACTGGTGGCTTTTTAAGCTGTTGAGCGTGCTTGGGATATGCTTGGCCCTGTAAGCTAGGTTCCAGCTGGGCAGGAGGCTGTGCTTCCTTCCCCATTTAGTGTTTAGATGGCTGGAGCAGTGAAAGGGGATATATCTAAGATGTTGGTATCACTGTTTAGGTCCCCATGTGACTTGTTATTTTTCAAGGAGCTGACCACCTTCCGGCAAGTTATTTGCAAGACTATTATTTAGTGCTTTGTACTTGTGTGAAAGTCCTGTATTTTGGACTTGGAATCTCCAATATTTGTGCCTAAACACAAACCATTTTTTTCCTAAGGTAAACATTAGTTCTTGTCTGGTGTCCTGAGTAGAGCTAATGCAGATAGCATCACTTCAGCCTGGGTCTTTGTAAACTGCATAATGTATGTTTGCCTTCTGCAAAAATGTTTTGCCCATGAAAACTATGTAGAATAGAATGGCACTTTTCTCTCATGAAAAAAAATATGCAAAAAGATTTTTGTACAGTGTTTCCATTTCTAATGTCTTTCAGAATGCTTTAAGACTAAATAATGAAAGGAGAGACTAACTGCCAAAGAGAAAAGATAGAGAGAGGACAGACTGAATGCAATATTCAATTTTCTTTTATAGTATCCATAAACTGCTTCTGAACTAAAACTTGAATATGCTGTTTCTCTACATCTTCCCCCCTACACTCTCCCCTCCCCACCAAATAACTGAAAATTTCCCTGTCAGAATCCCAAGGGCAACAAGGGACAGGTAGCAATGCTAAAATTGATGACTTAATTAGCTGCTATAATTTATTGAGTATAGGCAAAACAATATAATGAATAACTGGGGGACTCGCAAGGTACCACTTAAATACAGAATGATTGAAATACTGTGGAATTGTACTACTTTCTTCCAATGCACACAATGAAGAATGATTTTATGTACATCAACAGAAGAACAAAAAAAATCTTTTACCCACTTCTTGAAACATTTTCCTCGTAATATTCTTCATCTTTATATCAATGCTCAGTGTCCACATTTATCAAATAATATTCAGCCTCCACTGCTACAAGAGATGCCAGTTCTTCTATTTTCACTAAACAAATATTGATTATATATTCAGAGGTATGAATCAGGAAACTGTTCCAATAATAATATGACTTTTAGGGCTTGAAATAAAGAAATTAATAGACCACATCTTACTTCCAAGGGATTGGGCTCAAATTCTTACTTCTTAAATGCTTTTCATATGAAACAACATTTTAAAAAATTCCACAAGCAGAGCTCACCGTCACTTCTATGCAAAGTATCTCAAGTATACAACAAGCACTGAATATTTCTATGAAATGTTTTGGTAAATAACTTCTTTTCCAGATCATGGAAATACCTTACAAAAATATTGCTATCTGATTTGACAGATGAGGAAATAGGTACAGAAAGATGAGCTCAAGACCATACAGCAGGTTAGGCTGAAAAGAAAAAGGAAAAAGAACCAGGAAGCCAGATATTCTTTAGTTCTGACAGTTGCTTACATTTGACAAACAAAACCAAACTGGAGCAGAAAAAGTGGTGAAAAAGAATAATGTTTGAGTCATCTCTTATCTTCCAAAAAAGAACTAAGGATATGCTTTTATAAGCGTCAGTAGTGAAATTCACAGAAGCTCTTTATGAAAATGTCAGTTCATCAATATCTTCAAAAAAGCTTTTCAAACTTGACAGTGTAGTGTACTTAATGGTCTCTTTCCATTAGACAGCAGAAACAGCCTGTAGCCCCAGAAATGTAAATGGCCATTGTTTGTGCCAGCCCGCAGGCTCTGTATGAAGCAAACTGTTGTGGTTTAACCCCAGCCGGCAACTMAGCCCCACACAGCCGCTGGCTCACTCCCCCGCAGTGGGATGGGGCAGAGAATCAGAAGGGTAAAAGTCAGAAAACTCATGGGTTGAGACAAAGACAGTTTAACAGGGAAAGCAAAAGCCGCACACGCAAGCAAAGCAAATCAAGGAATCCATTCACTCCTTCCCATCGGCAGGCAGGTGTTCAGCCATCGCCAGGAAAGCAGGGCTCCATCACGTGTAACGGTTACTTGGGAAGACAAACGCCATCACTCCTAACGTCCCCCCCTTCCTTCTTCTTCCCCCAGCTTTATCTGCTGAGCATGACGCCATATGGTATGGAATATCCCTTTGGCCAGTTGGGGTCAGCTGTCCCAGCCGTGTCCCCTCCCAACTTCTTGTGCACCCCCAGCCTCCTCGCTGGTGGGGTGGGGTGAGGAGCAGAAAAGGCCTTGACTCTGTGTAAGCCCTGCTCAGCAATAACAAAAACATCCCTGTGTTACCAACATTGTTTCCAGCACAARTCCAAAACAAAGCCTCATACTAGCTACTATGAAGAAAATTAACCCTATCCCAGCCAAAACCAGCACACAAACTCTGCAGGGTCCTGGAGTTGTCAGGTTTTGCCTGGACTTGCCTCAGTTTTCTTGGAGCTTTGTTTTACTTTGGTTGTAACAGCAACTGTCTAACAACCAGGTGGCTTTTAGCTAATTTCTTTTAGTTTTGTTTAGCTTTGTACATGTATTTTGGTTTAGTTTTGTTTTGCTTTGTATGCAATAGTGGTTTCATACATGATATGAACTCATCTCATCTGTGATACGAGTATCATATTCCTCCCACTGAAGACCTCAGAATGGTAAACCTTCACGCTCGCCCCAGACTCGAACTGTTGGACTCAGAGGTGCTGATAGGACCCTCTCTAAATTTTAGCTTTATTCATTTAATTCCATTTTTTAAGGGGATTATTCCACAAAGAAATAGACATGGTTTTGTTTTGGATCTTGCTGATTTTGTGCATCTGTGGTACCTCAAGTCTCTTGGTGTAATTAGTAGATAACCTGCAGTCCCTAGAACAATCAATACATGGTTTTGATTGTTAATAGATTAATTAACTGAATTAACTAAATAAACTCATTAATTATTTACAGTCCTCCTCTCCCCTGAAGTCTCAACATCTAGGGCCTGAACAATCCCCATTAAAATACATGCAAATTTAGTAGTGACTTTCAATAGAAGCTGGATTGGTGCCAGGAAGAACAAATAGAACAAGAAGGGATCATGTCCCAATTTGTTTGCACGTAGACTGTGGATGTTAAAGAAGGGTGGTGAACAGGGCATCAGGAAGGAGTATAGGCTGGGAGGATGGGATGCTTTTGTGTGTTGGATACAACCCAGTGAGTACAACATTTCTGTCAGTCTTCTGACATCCATTTGGCAAGTATGAACTGTTTCCTCTTGTGCTCTGCATTTCTTGTGGATACAGTTAACTGCTCATGCATTTTTATTTTAAATTTTCATTTTTTCCAAATGTGCAAGTGTACAAATGGACAAGTCCTATATACACCTCAACTCTCATTTGAACAGGATCTAACCTTAGGTAGCTAAGATATGGACATCTACACCTGAGCTACTTACCCAGCGATGCTTTAATAACCAGTGGAGAGGAACTGGCTCAGGAGAGCACAATCCATCTGGCTTATTTCAGACATCTACTTTAGAGTGAGATGAGCCATGCCCTACAAATTTCTGCTTCTCGTCACTGCCTATAAAGCGAATTTCGACAGCTGACTCAAATGGAAGCAGAGACCATTACACCTTAAAATGGAGGAATGGTTGTGCTGGAACAGGCTAAACCACTTTCTGACCCAGTCTCCAACAGTGACTTAAAGTAGATGCTTTGAAAAGCATAAGAACAGCACAAGAATATATGGTCGTTTCTCCTGGTGCTCTCCCAGTGTTCAGGCATTTTCTTTTCAGGGATTTCCTGAGCTGGATGTTTCTACATATTTAAAAAACTGCAATGGTTATCTTCCATGAATTTGCCCAGTTTGTCCCTGAACATATATCACTATATGACCACTATGGCCAATGATTTGGGTATACTTAAGCTTCTTTTTTTTCCTATGTTTCAGACTCAGCCAAGCCTAGCCATCTAAAAGTTAGGCACCTGGTCTAGCCTAGTAGTATAGGATTCATTCACCATTAGCAGTAGAAAAACAATTTATGCCATCTATGTTACCTCTATCTTTGGATGTGATGAATCACCTTCTGGATATATGCAAAGATCCACTAACAGTAAAGCAGGAGGATGCTTTCAGAAGGGGAAATCAGTTCCCATAATAAAACACACACTCATATTTGTGTGCAGGTGTCCACATGTGGGGTAGCTATAGGCGAGGGAGCTGTCGCCAACACAGCCTTTGTAACTTAGGGAGCTCCTCAGCTCGCCCTAGAGAGATGTCTGAATCTGGCCAATTGAATATCTCTCTGTTCAGTTGCCTGAACATAGTTGTCTAGTACTATCTGAGACACCATAGGATATACAAGACATCCACACAGGGTTGACAGATGTTGCAAGTCTTGCAGAAACCTATGTCCTTCTGGGCTGGCAGAGAGCTACAGGCTAGAGTGATAACCTGATGTCTAAATTGTTGGTTTGCTAACATTCAGGAAAGAAGAAAGATCCTAGAAAGGGCTTCTAAAAATGGAAGCACTAATATTGCTTTTCATTTTCATGGCTGAAAAGTTCAAGGAAAAAAGACATTGGAAATGGAGTTAGTATGTTGGAATATAATGTGCTGAACATCAGTGTAACATGGATACATTTAGTCCTGTTACCTTGAATGTCTTACTCATTGTTATGAGACTCGAGCATCTTATTTGTTTTGCAGAACAAAAAAATCTGTACAAGAGATTTAGTAATATTCTGCACTCCTGTGCAGTATTGAGCTGTAGTTTTGATAAACTTTTTTTTACTGGGATTAACTCTTCCACCTTTTCTTCTATGCCATTATGTTGAAGTTATCCCAATGAAGTCAGTCAAAGTTACGAAGGTATTATTCTCTTATTCTATTTGCATTAAAAAAAAAAAAAGTTAAACACTTACATATGATGCTGAACAATCCATAGGCAATACAGAAGCAGCATAGTTTCCTCTACAGGGCATTAGAGATCCATTATCTCCTTTCACTGACCCGCCTTTACCAAGGTGAAGGCCTGCATATATGTAGTAGCAATGTCTTACTGTTACCAAGTTCTGCTCATTTTTTGAAAACCAGGTGAGGACTCACAGATAAGAGCTGTAGAATAAATTGTTTAGTTTAAATTTTTTTTTTAGAAATCCCCCATTTCAAACTGAAATATTACAAAAAGGAGCCTGCAGACTGGAAGATAAAAATACAGCAGTACATTTAAGTAAAATGGAGGTAAGAGAAGTACCATTACACTGATGGACAGTGAGCAGTTAGCATGGGCATTTTATGCCATTGTATTATTTTAGAAACATAAAGGGAAGGAGAAATTGAAGGAAAAAAAATACATATGTCTCTAATTCCCATGCTTCTATCTGAAGATAGGGGATGGCTCCTCTGATTGGAGTGTTGGGATGGAGGGATACAGGCTCTTTAGGAAGGACAGGCAGGGGAGACGAGGAGGGGATGTCGCCCTCTATGTCAATGACCAGCTGGAGTGCATGGAGCTCCGCCTGGGGATGGATGAGGAGCTGACCGAGAGCTGCTAGGTCAAGATTAAAGGGAGGGCAGGGACAGGTGACATTATGGTGGGGGTCTGCTACAGGCCACCCGACCAGGAAGACCGAGCGGATGAGACCCTCTATAGACAGATAGGAGCAGCCTCATGATCACAAGCTCTGGTCCTCATGGGGGACTTCAACCACCCCGATATCTGTTGGAGGGACAACACGGCAGGGCATAAGCAATCCGGGAGGTTCCTGGAATGTGTCGAAGACAACTTCCTTCTCCAAGTAGTAGAGGAACCAATGAGGAGAGGTTGGCTGGACCTTGTTCTCACCAACAAGGAGGGGCTGGTGGAGAATGTGAAGCTCAAGGGCAGCCTGGGCTGCAGTGACCATGAAATGGTGGCGTTCAAGATCCTTAGGGCACCAAGGAGGACACACAGCAAGCTCACTACCCTGGACTTCAGGAGAGCAGACTTTGGCCTCTTCAGGGATCTGCTTGGYAGAGTGCCATGGGACAAAGCCCTGGAGGGAAGAGKGGCCCAAGAAAGCTGGTTAATATTCAAGGATCACCTCCTCCAAGCTCAGAAGCGATGCATCCCAACAAAGAGGAAATTGGGCAAAAATGCCAGGAGGCCTGCATGGATGAACAAGGAGCTCCTGGACACACTCAAACACAGAAAGGAAGCCTACAGAGGGTGAAAGCAAGGACAGGGAGGAATACAGAGAAATGGTCCAAGCAGCCAGGGATCAGGTTAGGAAAGCTAAAGCCCTGATAGAATTAAATCTGGCCAGGGACGTCAAGGCAACAAGAAAAGCTTCTAGAGGTACGTCAGGGATAAAAGGAAGACTAGGGAAAATGTGGGCCCTCTCCGGAATGAAACAAGAGACGTGGTTACCCAGGATATGGAGAAGGTGGAGGTACTCAATGACTTTTTTGCCTCAGTCTTCACCAGCAAGTGCTCAAGCCTCACTGCCCAAGCCACAGAACTCAAAGGCAGGGACTGGGAGAATGAAGAGCCGCCCACTGTAGGAGAAGATCAGGTTCGAGACAATCTAAGGGGCCTGAAGGTGCACAAGTCCATGGGACCCGACGAGATCCATCTGTGGGGCCTGAAGGAACTGGCAGATGAAGTTGCTAAGTCACTATCCATGGTATTTGAGAAGTCGTGGCAGTCCAGTGAAGTTCCCACTGACTGGAAAAGGGGAAACATAACCCCCATTTTTAAAAAGGGGAAAAAGGAAGACCCGGGGAACTACAGGCCAGTCAGTCTTGCCTCTGTGCCTGGGAAGATCATGGAACAGATCCCCCTGGAAGCTATGCTAAGGCACATGGAGGACAGGGAGGTGATTCAAGACAGCCAGCACGGCTTCACGAAGGGCAAGTCCTGCCTGACCAACCTAGTGGCCTTCTATGACGGAGTGACTACATCAGTGGACGTGGGAAGGGCTACAGATGTCATCTATCTGGGCCTCTGTAAGGCCTTTGACATGGTTCCCCACAACATCCTTCTCTCTAAACTGGAGAGATATGGATTTGATGGGTGGACTGGCCGGTGAGTGAGGAATTGGTTGGCTGGTCGCATCCAGAGAGTAGTGGTCAACGGCTCAATGTCCAGATGGAGGTCGGTGATGAGTGGCGTCCCGCAGGAGTCCGTATGGGGACCGGTACTGTGTAATATCTTCATCAATGACATAGACGGTGGGATCGAGTGCACCCTCAGCAAGTTTGCAGATGACACCAAGCTGAGTGGTGTGGTTGACATGCCTGAGGGACGGGATGCCATCCAGAGGGACCTGGACAAGCTGGAGAAGTGGGCCCATGTGAACCTCATGAGGTTCAACAAGGCCAAGGGCAAGGTCCTGCACCTGGGTCGGGGCAACCCCCAGTRTCAATACAGGCTGGGGGATGAAGGGATTGAGAGCAGCCCTGCCGAGAAGGGCTTGGGGGTACTGGTGGATGAAAAGCTGGACATGAGCCAGCAATATGCGCTCACAGCCCAGAAGGCCAACCGTCTCCTGGACTGCATCCAAAGAAGTGTGGCCAGCAGGTCGAGGGAGGGGATTCTGCCCCTCTGCTCTGCTCTGGTGAGACTCCACCTGGAGTTCTGCGTCCAGCTCTGGAGTCCTCAGCACAGGAAAGACATGGACCTGTTGGAGCGGGTCCAGAGGAGGGCCATGAAAATGATCAGAGGGATGGAACACCTCTCCTATGAAGAAAGGCTGAGAGAGTTGGGGTTATTCATCCTGGAGCAGAGAAGGCTTCGGGGAGACCTTATTGCAGCCTTTCAGTACTTAAAGGGGGCTTACAAGAAAGATGGGGACAAACTTTTCAGCAGGGCCTGTNGGGGCAACCCCCAGTATCAATACAGGCTGGGGGATGAAGGGATTGAGAGCAGCCCTGCCGAGAAGGACTTGGGGGTACTGATAGATGAAAAGCTGGACATGAGCCAGCAATGCGCGCTCGCAGCCCAGAAGGCCAACCGTCTCCTGGGCTGCATCCARAGAAGCRTGGCCAGCAGGTCRAGGGAGGGGATTCTGCCCCTCTACTCTGCTCTGGTGAGACCCCACCTGCAGTACTGCGTCCAGCTCTGGAGCCCTCAGCACAGGAAAGACATGGACCTGTTGGAGCGGGTCCTGAGGAGGGCCATGAAAATGATCAGGGGGATGGAACACCTCTCCTATGAGGAAAGGCTGAGAGAGTTGGGGTTATTCAGCCTGGAGCAGAGAAGGCTTCGGGGAGACCTTATTGCAGCCTTTCAGTACTTAAAGGGGGCTTATAAGAAAGATGGCGGCAAACTTTTTAGCAGGGCCTGTTGTGACAGGACAAGGGGGAATGGCTTTAAACTAAAAGAGGGTAGATTTAGACTACATATAAGGAAGAAATTTTTTACGCTGAGGCATTTAATTAATAATTTTTTACACTGGCACAGGTTGCCCAGAGAGGTGGTAGATGCCCCATCCCTGGAAACATTCCAGGTCAGTTTGGAGGGGGCTCTGAGCAACCTGATCTAGTTGAAGATGTCCCTGCCCATGGCGGGGGGGTTGGACTAGATGACCTTTAAAGGTCCCTTCCAACCCAAACTATTCTATGATTCTATGATTCTATGAAATATCCAATCCATATTGAAATTTTAATGGCTAAGGGGAAATGTACAACATAGTTGTAGAAGAGGATAGTAACAGAGAGAAGTAAGGAAGAATGAAGTACAGTGAAAACAAGTGAAAACAAGTGAAAGGATTTCAGATTAATATATTAGATTAAACCTGATTAAAAAATCAACAAGGGGTTCAGATGGGAGCTTTATACTACTATGCTAACCAATTTATTTCAGTTGTGAGCTGAGATACAACCTGGGTCAACACTGTGCCTGCATTATTTGATTGGAGGAATCATTACTACCTTGGCAATCAGATAAAATCTGAGCCAATGTTAATATGGGACTTTGGGGGAAAAAGCTGCAGAAAGAAGAACACTTTATCCAGTGTTTGTAACTTTACCCAGTTAAAGTAGTGCAATTTTGTAGAAATTAAACCAGATTGCAATGGGATTCAATTATACACACTGTGTAAGGAGATGATTATGCTGCAAAGACAAAATTTGTAGAAGTATGTTATGTGGATGAGCTGGTGTAGGAGACCTCCAGGGTAGCTCACAATTCCTTTCCATGTCCCCACTTTTACAAGAACAAGATAGTTCTTGTAGTTCCTTGCTAGTACCAAAGCTTTATGAACCTCACTGCTCCCCAGCCTCATTTGTATACATTTATATTAGACAATGGAATAACATTCTGCTTATATAGGAACACAAATGCAACCCACAGGCTACCTTTTATATTTCAAAGTCAAGCTGCGTTTTAGCCCATGGAGTGAAGAAATGTTGAACTATTTGAGCCACTAGAGATGTAGAAGGTAGAACAGCGCAATCCACTTTTCACTCAAGAGCTTTATCCTCTCCAATCTTTCCTTCACATGCAAATAGGTCTTGATTGTCTTGATAGCACAGCTACTCCACCATGGCTATGTTGCAGTTCCCTTACATAGACTCAGTAGGTGACAATAGAAGTAGGTTGGTTCGTTGTTTTTTAGTGAATGTTGTTACACCATTCCTCCCACATCACAGAATGACTTTATTAAATTAATGGAGCTTCTTCACCTATAGCCTTGTCTTCACCGCAAGACATCTAGTCATCTAGAAGACTGTGAGAATGTATGAATTTCTTCCAACCACATTCAATCATGTATAATTATAATTTTGATAATTATAATGTTGGCTTTAAAGAACTTGTAATGTTGGTCCTTGGCAGAGAGCAGGTAGTCAGGACTGATTGAATTTCACTTGACTAGCATCAAAGATGACATCTCCATCTCAGCTAGTCACCATGAGCTCCCTTCATCATCAAATGGAAAGGTAAACAATAGAGCTGATGGAGCCTAAAGAACAATTTACTTCACTGTGAAGTAGATATTTTTGAGTGAATGAATTGTGTCTTGTTTTCTCTATAATGGAGTAAGGAGGATAAGGACAACCAAATAAAAGAAAGTTTGCAGTAATGATGTGTTGTCTCCCAAAATACATACTGCTGGTTTTGCCCCAGATTTATTTAATGGTTTTCTGCTATGGAATTTATCTTCATTGTGTCTCTTATCTAATTTATCCATAGTCTCAAACATAACTTTTTAAGCAATATGAAAATGCACAATGACTGTACCCAGTGCTTAGCCCAGTTATTTCATTCTTGTTTGATACCTATTTCCTCATTCCCATCAACTGTTCTCTGGAGAAGACAAAACAAAAAGTGCAACAAATGATGTCTTTATCATGTTCCCTAAACTGGAACAGAATATTTACTCCATCTCATCATTAGATTAGCAGATTCAATTTACAGAGGGTATTCAATGGGAAAATCTCTTCCCCTAAAAGTGCTAACGTTTTATGATCTTTGTCCACTCTACTACTGCATCTGTCAGAGCAATGGTATAAGTGGAAATATTATATTGTCTTCCACCCTATAGTATCTCAGAGTTATGTTTTACATTTACAGTAATTTTTTCACCCTGGTTTCCACTTTATTTGAAAAAAAAAAAAGCAAAAAACCAAACCAGTTTCTGACTGCATTGAAGTTTCTTGAAGATGATTTGAAATGTCAGACTTCTCCCAGTCCCCAACCTGGCAGTTCTCTCCTGTTCCCTCCCTATGGGTTGGGAAATCTTGTTAGAGTGAGAGCAGACACTGAATTCAGACTGCTGCTCAAAGTCCTTAAGAACCTCCAGCAGACTTTGAAAGTGAAATGGCATGGAAGGGAAAGGATGAAATACACATCAAAGGTCACCATGAAATCTTGATCAGATGCACCTTACTTCTCTGACCAACTAATTAGGAGAGATGTATTCAAGTTTGAAAGGTACATAGAGTCACAATACATTTGAAATGTGTCGTGGTTTAACCCCAGCCAGCAACTAAGCACCACCCAACCACTCGCTAACTCCCCCCCGGTGGGATGGGGCAGAGAATCAGAAGAGTAAAAGTGAGAAAACAACTCGTGGGTTGAGACAAAGACAGTTGAAAAGGGAAAGCAAAAGCCGCACACGCAAGCAAAGCAAAGCAAGTAATTCATTCACTCCTTCCCATCGGCAGGCAGGTGTTCAGCCATCWCCAGGAAAGCAGGGCTTCATCACGCGTAACAGTTACTTGGGAAGACAAACGTCATCACTCCGAACATCCCCCCTTCCTTCTTCTTAGCTTTATGTGCTGAGCATGACGCCATATGGTATGGAATATCCCTTTGACCAGTTGGGCTCAGCTGTCCCAGCTGTGTCCCCTCCCAACTTCTTGTGCACCCCCAGCCTCCTCGCTGGTGGGGKGGGGTGAGGAGCAGAAAAGGCCTTGACTCTGTGTAAGCCCTGCTCAGCAATAACAAAAACATCCCTGTGTTATCAACACTGTTTTAAGCACAAATCTAAAACAAAGCCCCATACTAGGTACTATGAAGAAAATTAACTCTATCCCAGCCAAAACCAGCACAAAATGCAAGGAGGGGAGGGAGGTAGAATAATCAATACAGATATTTGTATTCCACAATTAATGAAAGTTGTACTTTCAAATTTATGATTGAATTATAGATTACTTTCAAATTATTATTTCAAATTATTTTAAATTATTATTGAAGAATCAATATTATGATCAGCATAATATTGATTCTTGGATTGTTTTCTTCCTAAAAAAGAATACAGGTGTGATGTGTATTTAAAAAAAAAGATTGCATAATATGACTTCTTTTTCTATGCTTAGTTGCTGTCTGGTGAGCGAGCTGCTTTGAGAACTCATCCTAAGCTGTAATATGAGAAAACACTCCTGTGGCACATTGGTCTATGTATATTGCTTTTTCCTATCTCTAACAGATCTAGATGACATGAGTCATCAGTTATGGTTCAAAATCCAATCCATTAGCGCAGGCTATGAATTTATTTAGCTCTAGCTGTGTAAGTCCTTGGAACACGTTTTTGGAAGGCAGCTGTTACACATGCAGCTCTGTTTTCTAAATACATGATTATGTTTACAGCTGTTTAAAACCAATTCAGCATTAGTGTAAAGACAGTGCATACACCTAGGTCATCTTTGAATCATCCTTTAATTTCCCCTGAATCTCTTCATTCTAATTTTTCTGTTTTATATCTAGCTTGATGCTTTCATTTCATAGAAACATAGAATCATTAAGGTTGGAAAAGACCTCTAAGATCATCAAGTCCAACCGTCAACCCAACACCACCATGCCCACTAAACCACGTCCCTAAGTGCCTCATCTACACGTCTTTTAAATACTTCCAGGGATGGGGACTCCACCACTTCCCTGGGCAGCCTCTTCCAATGCTTAACCACTCTTTCAGTAAAGAAATTTTTCCTAATGTCCAATCTAAACCTCCCCTGGCGCAACTTGAGGCCATTTCCTCTCGTCCTATCGCTAGTTGCCTGGCAGAAGAGACCAACACCCACCTCGCTGCAACCTCCTTTCAGGTAGTTGTAGAGCGCGATAAGGTCTCCCCTCAGCCTCCTCCTCTCCAGGCTAAACAGTCCCAGTTCCCTCAGCCGCTCCTCATCAGACTTGTTCTCCAGACCCTTCACCAGCTTCGTTGCCCTCCTCTGGACACGCTCCAGCACCTCAATGTCCTTCTTGTAGTGAGGGGGCCAAAACTGAACACAGTATTTGAGGTGCGGCCTCACCAGTGCCGAGTACAGGGGGACAATCACTTCCCTACTCCTGCTGGCCACACTATTTCTGATACAGGCCAGGATGCCGTTGGCCTTCTTGGCCACCTGGGCACATTGTCGGCTCATATTTAGCCAGCTGTCAACTTGGGTGTTTGCTTCTTACTGTTTGGTTATTTTCTTTCAGGAAGGAGTACTTAGATAGAAACTATACCATTAATTTGAAGCAATTAGCTCTCATCACTTGCTTGGGCTAATGTCTCAATGGCATCTCTGCAGTGACCCAACCAACTCTTTTTTTTTTGTCATCCAAGGTTCTGTACTAGTTTTTAAATAAATGTTGCAGTGTAGTTATAGTCTTCAACTTTTTATTTCCATTCACTAGGCCCTCAACATGCTATAACCCCAAGAGTCTTTGTACTATTTGTTGTGTAACACTACACATAACAAAAATTGTTGCAGAGAGGGTAGGCATTATCTAGGATAAGAAATAATATGCTTAACTTAATTGCACCAAGGAATACTGCAGTTCATAGGGAATTTTTGCTGATGACGAATACTGTTGAACACCGGTATAGATTGCCTATAAAGAGTGAGAGACTCCCATCGCTTGAGCTTTAAGGAACATGTTAAAAATCTGACAAACACACCATGAGTGTATTTGATCCTGCCATGGGTAAAGGAATGACCTTTTCAGCAGCCTGTTTTCTATGTCTGTGAAAAGGGCTTGAAGATACTTGAGGAGTGCTGGCTTGAATGGGAATGGAGCCTGCTCAGGAGGCTTCCAGCACACCCTGGGATCAAACTCCTTGTTCAAAGAAGTTTTACAGTTAGCTAGCAGATCTCATTAAGGTGATGTCTGTAGCCTCCTATGCCCTGACATACTTCTCAACCCTGTAGATCAGAGGCAAGTACTGATTTATGATTTCAAGTCACAGATTTTTTGCTAATTGCTCATCAGGGAACATCTGCCTCACAGCTTGAATGTAACTGAATATCACGAAGTTTGGATTAAAGAACACTCTTCCTCCCTCCTTTTCAGCAAGACAGAAGACACTTGGCTTTTGTGATCATTTGGCTTCAGCTATTTCCTGTCTTCATTTTATTCAGTTATTTATTTTTATTGATAGAAAAATGGCCATAGTTATTTATTTTTATTAGAAGAAAAATGACAACAGAATCATTATGGGTGGAAGAAAGAGCAAGATCTACTGCAAGAAAAATAGGAAGTTTGGACTCCAAGTCAAATAGAGGAAGCACAATAGAGAGAGCATGTGGACAAGATCTGATGAATCTGAAAGTTAGGGCTGGATAGAACTAAAATGACCAGCTAAAGAGAAAACTGCTTTTTTTCCAGCCACTAGCACACAAAATGTGCAGGAGGTATATTACAAGCTGATCCCAATTCCCAAAGGGAAGGTAGTACGAAAAAATCAATCTTGGAGTCAATTTTCTTTGGGAACATCATATAGTAGCTTTATCAAAGAAATCTCAGAATGGCTATGCAATTCATTAGCATAGCAAAGAAATGCAAATTTAATGGGAATTACCAAAGACCAATCTCTCTTCTTTCCCTCCTGTCCCTTCTACTCCCCTCCCCTCTCCTTTTCTCTCCCCTTCTTTCCTCATGAGACTACGATGGACCTGAGGTGGCCAACAGAATGAAGGAATAACACAGCTGGTTATAGGCTGTATTCTGTCACTAACAGAAAATGTTGTAAAGCCTTGCTTAGTTGGCCCGTCAGATCATTTCTTACACAGTGATTTAGATTTTCAACTTTTGTAAGTGAAGTACTTTCTTCCAGTACCTGATGGCAGTGGGGTTGCGCGTGTCCAGATGCAAGCTCTGTATAAGGTGAGGTGAAACTGGAGTCAACCAGCTTTGCAAAAAGAACATAAAATATTATTCATCAACAAGGAGATTAAAAATGGGAATACTTGATTGAATATTAGAAGCCTGGAATTGCCTGACATAGAGGAGCCTGATTTGCTATTACAGGATCACAGACCTCTATGTGGTCCAAGCGTTAGATGGAAACAGACACACGGTCACAGCTGGGTTTGTAGTCTGCCTTGCCTGGCTGGTCCCAGGATTGATGTAATGCCCTATGTGAAACTTGTATCCGCAACATCTTTATGAGCAATGTAACTTCACCCTAGGTTCAGGCTGCCTACATGTCCTCCCTGCCCCTGGGGATAGGAATACTCCAGGAAACCCCAGGGACTTTTCTGTTCCTTCTGACACTGGTCACTCCCATAACAAAGGCCAGTTTCTACAAGATAGGAAGGCTCCATCTGAGCAAGTCAATACAGGTTTCTTTCACAGTGGAAAGAGATGGGCACTTCTAGTACCAAACATCAGGATTTTCTCAGATGACATGCACCCTGGAGATATCTATTATTGTCTGCTAATTACGAAGGGAACCTAGAGTGACCACCCCACATAGAGATGCCTGGTGTTGAGCAAGATGAATACCCATGTTCATGCCACTGCAAGGACAGATGGGATTAAGGTGGTAATCAGTAAGGTCCTTACGTTCCCTCCAGCAACTCCAGTTAGGTGTCTGCAGATCCAGCCCGTGACTTTTTGTGAAAGGAAGAACTATGGATGATAAACAAATCAAGCCTCAGTACCAACCTCCTGTGGAGTTGAAGCCTGAAGTGAACCGTCAGTGTAGATTAAGTTTTTACTGTTGAAAACATTTACGTTACTTGAACAGGAGCTTTTCACTACTCAAAGAATGAGTACTCTTACTCTACATGAAATTTGTTTATGTCCTATTACCCACTTATTTGCTTTTGGGGAGAAATTCATAGCTCAGAGGCAACTTCTCCATTCCAAGTACTTACCTCAGTCACTGCTTCAACTGATGTCAAAACAACCTCTCCACTCTCATGGGATCAGCTTTTCTGTTTATTTACCACAATTTTCTGATTTCCTGACTATCATGTGTTTAAATTGGACAGTATCACAGCATGAGGGACTTCAGTATTTAAATTAATAATCCATTCAGTTCACTCACTACAAGATTTTCTATCGCTCTGAGAATGTTTACAGTCTGATTCAGTCCATTTTTGTGCTTACTGCAGTCACGGTCATGCTCCTGGTTTAGTCACTTCATGTAGCATCACACACTGCATTCCTTAGGTCTTCAAATTACCCATAAGTGTACAAGTTTTTTTAGTGCTTTTCTCCTCCTCATGAACATCTCATTATTTATCGCCCTTAAGGGCCCTGACGTCTGAAGTTGTCCTCATTAAATTAAAATTTCATTTTAAGTCTCCTCTGATTTTCTTTTGAAGATGTAGGTCCTGTGCAGAACTGATGTTTTTAACACTGTTAATTGTGTTATGTGTCTTGGAAAAAAAATACCTGCTTGATCATCCTCCCTGGTTAGTTTTTTTATGTGGCACTTAAGCCCCTTGGTTGTCCTATTAGGATGGAAGTAGTCCAAATGAGACGTGTGTTACCACTGTGTTATGATCACCTAGCTAATTGCAGACAGGTCCTTAGAGATTACTTGCTTTTGTGCTCTAATTATTTCTGAGGAAAACATTCCTCTCCTCTTCAAGCTGTCTATATACTTCATATAACAAAGAAGTCTTTTAAAACTGGACAGTAAACCAAATTTTACTTTCTCAATAATATTGATGTACTCCATAGACACAGCTAAATTTTCTCACTCACCCATATACATTGTAATTTATACTTGCATAGAAAAACTATGCTTTTTCATTAATTCTTCATTCAATATGAACATATACACATATCAATTGTGGTTGAATCTTGTGTTACATCTGAGTAAAGCTCATTAGCACAATTCTTTACAGATCTTCAAATCCCAGGTTCTCTGCTTGCTGTCCTGATGTCACCCAACCAACTTCGGTCAGCACTTGCCCCTGAGAGAAGTCACTGGATGATTTACTGACAACATACAGATGTTTCATTCCTCAATCATTTGGATGATGAACTTAACCAAAGCACACATCTCCCTTTTAGACATGTGTTCTGATTTCTTTTCTCTGCAAATCATGATGCAGGAGAAGGAGCAAAGGGAAAGCAAAAGGCCTTGTCAATTCCTCTAATCTTCACGAGATTAGATCAAGAAGACTGAGGAAAGTCAGAAATGTCCTTGGTTCCCTTCTCATTCAAACATAGTCAGTGTCATGGTTTTACAAGTAATTCTTTACAGTTCAGTGTACAAGAGCCTAAAAATCCTTGGAGAGAACTCCTGGCTGTGTGTTAGATTGCTGCATCGTTTTGGACTACCATTCCKTAGGACCTGCTCTGCAGACCACTTGGGATTCACAGAGATTCTTTTCCAAACTTAAGTTGCATAGTTAGCTTCATCTTATTGGTACGTATCAACATCTGAGCAATTCACTCTTGTTGCCTGTTACAGGCAGCAGAAATATGGTAGTCAGTATAGTTAATGGAAACTCAATCAGAAGTGCACATCTAAAATAAGTCAGATAAACTGTGCTCTAAAAATAGCTATTTCTCTCTTGATCATAAAGGAAGGTTGAGTGACTGTCTCAGAAATAGACATCCACATAGTACTTTTTAAATTTGGGTAGGATGAATCTCGAGGAGTTGTAGATGGAACAGTAAGATCTGCTATGCTTCACCCTTCTCAAAAAAATATCAGTTTTAAATTGATGCTGGGATTCCCAATAGAAAAGATCTTCCAGTGGCATCGCAGGGGAGACCATTCACTCCTGGCTTTTAGGTATGCTTTATTGTATGCTTTACAGTTGTACAGCTTGAGGATTTTCCCCAAATTCACCATTAACTCTATGCTGACAATGGTTTGAAGAAAATCAAGTTATTAACTGTTGGAAGTAACAGTCATCTAAGAAACATCCTTAATGACCTCAGAGAACCCTGTATTGTGTATATTCTCCCCAGAAACTCTGACTTTCCATCCTCAATGTGGTTGTCCTTTAATAGCAAGTTTTGCAGTTAGAGTTGGTTACAGGTTTTACATGATTCAAGTAGGAGGTTTTCAATATTGTATAGAGTTTGGGGCTCTGAAAGCAACAGCTCTTCTGACTCTGCTTGTCTGCCAGCTGAGGAGCTTTTTGATAAAAGGACTTTTTCCCTCTGAAAATGTCACTCACAAAAGCCTAAATGTTTTTGAGTGTACTGATTTCACCAAAACTATGTTGAAATGATCTTTTAGTGCAAACTGGGATGAAAGTCAAAATGAAGGCCAAATGAGAGAGTCATGTAAAAATAACTCAATAATCTGAATACTTTTCTGGAATATGGGGGATGTAGCTTCAAATCCCAGGATGTGTGAGACCGAATAAGTAGGTGAACTTTCACACTCTTTACAGCTTAGGTGTGTGTCTGCTTCATTCAACTATCATCTATTCTTGAAGCAGAAAATAAATTATCCTTTCACAACAACAGTTAACAGCTTTTTTTTTTTTTTTTTTTTCCTCTCTCTGTTTTCCCCCTTACTGGCCCTACAGGCAATGGGATTCTGTACTTTATCAAGTGTCTGGGACAGTATACCAAATATTAACAATATACAATTATATATAAAAAAGAAAAAGCTGCTTTTACCACCCTTTCAAATGTCATTTAAGAAAGAAAAGGCCTTTAAAACAGTCAAAGTACAGAAAGTTGACAGTGCTTACGGAGCACTGGGGAGAGTGACAAATAATTTATTAGGCTCAACTCCTGATAAATGGTGAATGCTTGTTCTGTTTGACCAAAATATAGCTTTGATATGAGTGGTTATGGCATCTTACTGCCTTGTGAGAAACATTACACAGCTTCAGGTTTTATTTGACTCAAGCAGATGCTCTGTGCCGTATAGAGCTTTGTGTTTTACGAGCTCCAGCCCTCATTCTGTCTTTACTCTGCTGCTATCTGATTTCAGCTGGTTTCAATAATAATGAGAAACAATTCCCAAATAAAAGGAAAAAAAAAAAATACAAGGGAGTCCAAAACATCTAGCTATTGACTTTTAAAGAACTCTATTTTGACCTTTAAAATAATGTGAATAGAATGGCATTAGTAGAATGTCACACGGTAATAAACAGACAAACACCACAATTCTGGAAAGTCAGGGACTGTAAAGTGAAGTTTCCCATAACAGACTTCCCTCTGCATCACTATCTGTCAGCCATACCTACCATGAGAGGAGGGAGAGATGGATCTCCGGGCCCGGAGAATAGAGAAGTCACCGTCGCTGGAAGTGAAAGCAAGCAGTGTAAAACTTGTCTTTCAGAAGGAAATTTCCTACAGTGAGTAAGCTGCCTTCTCAGGGCATTATATCCTCCCTACCAGGGAAGAGATGTGGAGGATTTCAGCTCACACCATCCCTCACTAACCTGTAAACCATGACCACAGTCTTCAAGCAACCCACATATTTCAGTATGATTATCCCCACAAAGCAATCGTGGGATAAGCATGTGTCATTTTCTTCATGATAATGGAGGTCTTGGGGACCCAAAGTCCAGAAAGACAAAGAGTCTCAAAAGGATATGAGTCCCCAAAATTGGATTTAGATAACGATGTCCAAGCTATCCTTTGCTTTTTAAGGTTTTCAACATCGTTGATTTTGATTGTCAAAATTAAGGCACATGAAAGGTACCCTATTTTCATAACATTATGAACCTGTTCTTTCTGGAAGTCATATTCATTAAAGGCTGCAGATGGACACCCAGCAAGTGCCCAGGGCTGAGTCAGAAAAACAGTAAGCAGTATCCATTTGGCTGTTGTTTCATATACCTGTTTAGTTTTAAAAGCATTCATTTTCTCTTCGAGTGGCCTCTTTGCAAGAGTATCCATCCAAATCTTCCCCCTTTTATGCAATTTCCCAATCAGTTTTAGCTCACATCATCTTGAAAACAACACAAAAAACCCTAAACCAATTACAATTTAAAAGAATGACAAGTGATTAAAATACTTTTAATTGAGGCTTTTCAAGAATTGCCACTGCCACTATTATTTCTTGTTGTTTCTCTGTTTATCTAAACAGATAGAATTTGAAATTTCCATCTTCTAACTTCGCTACCTCCCAAACTTGACTAGAGGATTTTTCTTCCAGAAGTGTTGTAACTGTATTTGCTGCAGCTACCTCTGCTTATGCTGCAAGAAGGGAAGTGTTGTAGGATATTTAGGAGTTTCCTATGGAAGTTCTCATCAGGGAGCACTTGCCAAGTAAATCGTTGGTGTAGACTGTCAAACAAAGATTATATTCTAGCTCTAGTAATTATTAACTTGTTAATCTTGTTATCACTAACAAGAAAAAAACCTGTTTTTCCTAATCAAAAAATGTGCACTTAATTTGAATGCCTTGAAGTCATGCATGTGTATGGAAATGGCTTGGCTTAAATAATCAGTCATGTTTTACAAATATATTCAATGACCTTTTTTTTTGAAGAACTTGTTGATGTGTTAAAAACATATTCCAACTGGAGATTGCCCTGTAAATCATTACTTGCTTTCTTAAAGTCCAGGCTCAACTGCTTATTTGAATGTGGAAGTACTTGAACTGTATATGCAAACACTGTAACAGTATTTAGAAGAAAAGGCTTTACCTTATTTTTTACCATCCAGATACATGCATAGCCCTTTAGAAGAGTTATGAACAATTTACACTTATTGACAAGTTATATTTAGAAACAAGTCTCAACTATTTTTGTTTGCTTGCTTCCCTGTGTTCCGTTCTGACAACAGCAAATATTCAGAGTACTTTGCATCAGAAAATGAGAGAATACTTCTGCTTTTTTGGCCTTTGCTCTATAATGGCATTGAAACCTCAGGCTTCATACTGATGTGTCACCTGTTCTCTTCTCTCCTGTTTATACTTGCTGTTCGTATCAGTACAACACTATTTCCCTGTACTTTCCTTTTACATACAGCACTAGCTTTTTCTTGTGACTTTTATCCTGTGACTGCTTTGCCCTTACTGGTTTTCCATCCAATCTTATAGATTTCCAACTGTGTTTTTTCGTGTTTGATGCTTATGTGGACATTTCTGTATGCAAAGAAGGAACTGGACTGGCAGCTTGCTGAATCCAAGGGTGCCTAGTTTCATCTTCCAGGACATCTTAATTCAAATAGAGAAGAAACTGGATTTTTATAATTCCACCTAGAAATCATGGAAAGCTATTTCCAATGTAAAAAAAAAAGAGATGGAAAAATGACCAACAAAAATTAAGAAAGTAAAAACAGCCTGATTGTGTCAGTTTCCAGAAGAAGAAATAATTACATGAATTTTTTGTTTTATAGGTATATAAAACATGTTTATACATGTTCATATGTGCTGGTTTTGGCTGGGATAGAGTTAATTTTCTTCACAGAAGCTAGTATGAGGCTTTGTTTTGGATTTGTGCTGGAAACAGTGTTGATAACGCAGGGATGTTTTCGTTATTGCTGAACAGGGCTTACACAGAGTCAAGGCCTTTTCTGCTCCTCACCCCACCCCACCAGCGAGGAGGCTGGGGGTGCACAAGAAGTTGGGAGGGGACACGGCTGGGACAGCTGACCCCAACTGGCCAATGGGGTATTCCATACCATATGACGTCATGCTCAGCACATAAAGCTGGGGGAAGAAGAAGGAAGGGGGGACGTTCAGARYRRTGGCRTTTGTCTTCCCAAGTMACCGTTACGCGTGATGGAGCCCTGCTTTCCTGGCGATGGCTGAACACCTGCCTGCCGATGGGAAGTGGTGAATGAATTCCTTGTTTTGCTTTGCTTGTGTGCACGGCTTTTGCTTTCCCTATTAAACTGTCTTTGTCTCAACCCTGGAGTTTTCTGACTTTTACCCTTCTGATTCTTTCCCCCATCCCACCTGGGGGGAGTGAGCGAGCGGCTGTGTGGGGCTTAGTTGCCGGCTGGGGTTAAACCATGACATCACATATATATCCTTAAGACTATACTAATCTTTGACATATTCAGCAATTAGTAAGCTTTAACCAGACTTCTAATCATTAGCAAATACACATGGAAACATTTTCCTCAATGCTTTTCACCTCTTTTTTTTCACAATACATCCAGATGGAGGAAGTTTGTCTGCAAAACACTGCTATTTAATAGTTTCTTGTCAATATTCTTTTGCAGAAGTCACATTTATGGAAAATTCAATGAACTGGTTGACAAATACAGCCAAACAGACTTCTACATTTTATATACACAGATTGTACACCTTTACTGCTTGGTTTATATTCAATAATTTAGAAGAAGCAATTTGAACTATGTATTTTTTTAGACATTGTGACAGAGAATACGTCTTATTTAAAGAAAAATGAAGCTTTTTTCACCTGTGTAACTCAGAAATGAGTATTGATGCATTTAGATTGCAGTCCAGAGATGTGTCTCTGTTAAGTTTAACTGAAAATAATATGGTTAGAAATAAAAAGGTTTTAAGTAGGCCCAATTGATCTGTCCTGTCAAGATTCCTAGCGGGGAAAACAAAGAAAGAAAAAAGGGCTACTAAGTCAATATACTATTTTTTTTCAGGAGGAAGACTGCAGTGCTCAAAGCCTCATCCCTTAAGGTTTCCCTAGGAAAAAAGAACTTGAAAATGGGAAAAATAGTGAAAAACTGAAATATCCCATGTGAAAAGAACTCTCACTTCACTAGTAATAAGTGAAGATGAAAAACTACTTCCATGGAAGATTCCCACCWGTGGATGAAGTAAGAATCTGAGCTGCTACATGTGGGGAGACTTGTTGCTGCCGTTTTGTTTTGCTTGTTGTGTCAGTTCCCCATCTACCACATTCAGTTTTTCTCCCKTGTTCCCCTCATTTAGGGGAACACAAGATGCTCCCTAGAATCTATCCAACCTGCCTAATCCATATGGACAAGAGTTGTATTTCTGTAAAAGGGCTCTTCAAGAGAAGCTGTTGAAGAGCTGCCACGTATGGGGCCTTCCCCATCCAGCTACTCAGAGGCAGGTAAACCCGGGTTAACTTTCTGGGTAGACAAAGCAAAGGAAGTGTGAATAGGGCTGATGTCAAGTCTTTTAAAGATGGATGTAAGTGTTTTTCTAATAGGATCCATCCTGGCTGAATTTCAGCTGAATCTACAGAAGAAGATAGTTTGTAGAAAATTGTTGTGCAGTCAAGCAAGAAATTACAGTTGGAGAGAATTGTTTTCCTATCCTTATTTTAGACCAAYTTCTCTTAAAATATTTAAGTTCCTTATTTCTGAACAATTGTGGAATCCAATTGATTTTATTATCACACATAAAAAAATAGTGTGGAGTTTCTCATCTGGCACCACTGGCAGAGGCAAGCAAACAGAATTAATATTTCTCACATGGAACACCACACAGATGATTGTATTCCAAACTGGGCGATTATGATAATGATTCACCTGCAATATTTGCATGAAATGGCAGTAATGGAAGCAACTGTTAAAACTCTGAGCTATCAGCTATCCATAAGCATTTAGAAATCAGAGTTTATTTTCTTTTCATTCTCTGCAATTGCTTTTTCCTAAAATATAACCCTGAGGGTGCCTCCTACTCCAGCACTTGTGCTCTATTGATTGAAGTTTCTTTGTTTTTCACCCAAGCTCTGAGCCTGCAAGAGGCATCCTAGCTCATATTGGCTCTCTACATTTGCTTTATCATGCTTGATCTTGTTTGTTAGCCGTGCACTCTCTCTTTAAGAACTCCTTTAAATTCCCTGGCCAAAGCTGCCCTGTGGGAGGTTTGGTCCACATCAGACTGTTGAAATTGCTGCTGATTCTGTAATCTCTTACTAAAATGTACCTCCTACATGCCTTGCCCCTTGCTGTTGCTGCCTCCCTCTCAGGAGAGAAGAAAGCTTTCTGTGCTCACTTCAGGGAAAAGAGAAAATTATGAGAAAATAAGAAGAACATAAAGCTACATACTTTGCTCCCTGAGCCTGCAGACTTTGGCTTTCTCCTTCTTCTTTTGTAACTCACTCAAGCCTGGACTCAAGAATGYTAAATTCCAGGTGTGTATGTGGGGAAAAAGGACATCCTCACCTCTCCAGTGGCTTGCTGTGCTCAAGTCTTTCCCTTATCCATAAAGGCTCTGATTTGGGATGGCTGATATTCAAAAGGTAGCCTTTCCGTCCACTCCTAACATCTGACTTTGCCACAAACGTCCCACACGCAACTGCACTGCGTCTTGTGGCCAGATGTAATTTTATAAGGGACACTAAAACACACCTCAGGTCTTTCCTATTTCAAGTTAGAGATGGTATTACTCAAATGAGAAATGCTGGGACAGGACCTCAGTCACAAACTACTACTGCTGAGTAGTTACAATTAGAATTTCCCCTTCAACAGCCTTTGGACATTGGCAAGCAAGCAGCTATTTGGGGAGACAGGCTATCAAAGGACAGCTACAGGTAGTCATGGCCCTGATACCTCCTTCACCGATGCCCATATTTGTGTTGAGAGGGAACTGACCCATGCGGTAAAACCTGCTGTACTGTTTTGAGAAATCGTAAGTCATCTCAGATGGCTCTCAATATAAAGCCCATGATACACAGAATGGATTTAATATGAGCCTGCAGAAGATGAAGAGAAAGAAATAAAAGATTKTGAAGTGCTTAGCAGGATGATAAAATTGTATAAATAAAGCTGGTATGTAGCTGGCAGTTTCGAATCTGTCAGTCAGGGGCTATTTCAGTTAAGTTTTTCCCTTACTCACTTTCAGCACTAGAAAGAGACATCTTTTTSGTGAAAATGTTCCTTTTCGCTGTTAAAAAGAAAGCCATGTTTTTTTCCCCAAAACTCCAATTAAAAAAATGGTGTCAGGGTATAAAGTCAAAAGGAAGCCCCAGTCACACCTTAGGATGAGATCCTCTCATATATAGGGTGAGAAATCACACGTGGAAGTAAAATGACCAGCTAACAGCACTGAAAAGGATCCAGTCCTTCTTAGTGTCCAGGACTAAAGATTAACACTCCCTCCACGTTATCTCCGAGGAACTCAGCTGTCACTAAAATACTTTCTCAAGCTCCTTATGGTCTAGTCCTGGGTACTGTCACATCAGCGTGTGAGGTTTGGCATTGCTGTGTCTCTAAGCTCATACATGGATTTAGCACCTGGGCTCTTTATTCCTGATCTGCTTAGTGATCTTTTCTTATTTCTACCCATCTGTTTTTGCCTTCATTCAGCAGTGCAATGTTAAGACTTCTAAAGCTTAATTTGTGTTTACCCAGGATATAGAACAGCAGAGCTCTGATCTAATCTTGTGCTTCTAGGAGTTTTTTCATTATTTGCATTGCAGAAGAAGAGAGTCTGAACTCTTAAGAATAAAAAAAACCCCAAACCTCTTTTTAATATTTAAAGTGGAAGTGTCATTATTTCCTCTCTGTCTTATTTTATAATACATTATCCAGCACAGGTTTGCAAATGAGATGGTGACAGGATCTTTGCTCTGGATAGTCATAGCTTTTATCAATAGTGTCTTTATGAACAGAATAATAATTTAGGTGAGACTTTGGAGTRGTTTCTTTTTTTCTTTCCCATCCAGACTGTAGACTTCTAATTTGTTTCTATTCTTGTGGGTGGCAATTTATATCAAGGTAGACAACATAGGATGTGTATATTTATTGGCAGCAGTTGGGTAGACTTGCATCTTTTTCTCTCTTTTTTGCATTTTAATAAGAAAACACTAGGCTGGCTAATGAATGCATTAACTTGTTGCACTTGTTCATTGGTGTACAATGGTCTGTGATGGCATCTTGGAGATTTACTGCTGAACTCAACCCTATCCTAGATAAGTGTAGGTAAATATAGAAGACTGTTCCTACCTTCTTTTGCCCTTGGAGTATTAGCTGGCCTCATTCCTTCTATGGAATTGTTCAGCAGGACTTGGCTCCAGACTGGAGACACCTGAGTTTAAAGGCAAGTTAGGTGTGTAGGCAGCTGTATAGTCAATGGAGTTTTAAATCAATACAAAGGAACCTAGCAAGGTATTTGCCTCACTCTGAAGTAGATGTACTTCAGTTGCCTACACGTAGATGTCTAATGGCATTTGAGAACCCTTTGTCAATCCAACCTGGACTCCGGCTGCCAGTCTGGGTCTCTGATAGGACCATATCTGCCTGGGTGTCACGCAGGGTGTCATCTGAGATGACATTAGACACCCCTGTATGGGCATCTGAATCAACCCACTCCTTCATCTTCTTATACAGAAGAGGCACGATTTTGCATTGAGTCAAATAACTGCAGAAAATAAAAGGACAAGTGTAAAATTTGTCTTAGCTCAATATTCTATCACAAAGTCATATTCAAGATGTTTTTACTCTGTTTTCTTGATACAGTGTGTTTACCAATAATAGCTTGTGCGCATTTCTTTCTTTTTTTTTTTTTTTCCTTTTAATAGTAATAACCAAAATAACTAAGAGCAATTGTTTTTTCATGGAATTGCAAACATTAAGCATTTCATTAAGATGATAAATAAGAGTTGGCTATCAAGACTGTTTGACATACAGCACCGCACTGGCAAATTAAAACCAGAAAACCGCAAAAAGTCAACCTTTAACAAAAAAAGAAAASAGCAACTTACCCTTTATTGGAAAATAAAACAAATGCAGACAAAATAAAAGAGTTTCTTCCTTCCATATTGGGAGAGCCTTGATTAAAACAGGTGATAAAGTGGTGCCTAATAATGAGAAGGAAAGGAAAAGTTTATTGGATTTCTACTACTCACATAAATATGTATTATACAGCCAAAACATAATTGCTGGCTGAATATAGAATATAACACACAGGGACTCTAATCCATTTTTCAAGAAATAAACCAGTTCTTTTTTTCAACCCTGAAACTCTTTTTTAAATCTTGGTCCAGTCAACCTCATATGGATTATTTCTTATTACTTACTAATTGCAAAGAAGCAATTATTAGTATTAGTGACATACTAGTTGCAAATTAATGTCCAGACAAACAGGAACCTTGTATTTACCACAGACAAACAAACAAACAAAAAWTATCCTGAATTCAGAAACACTTTTTAAGTTATCCTCAATAARGAAATTCACCACATGATGGTCACTGGCCATCATTTGTCCTGGCAGGCTTTTCATGGTGTATAGGATGCAGGTCAAGAGCCCCATCCTAGCTGATGAACAGGACCCTGTACACACATATCTTAGAATATCCTGGAATAGTAAACATAATTTCTGGTCAAGAAAGAGAGCCCAGTGGAGTGCTGGACCACAACAGAAGAAAGTTTCCATTACTTTTTGGGTCTGCAGTAGACTTTCCCCATGCCAGGTGAGTGGCTGTGTCTTTACGCTCCTCAGCAGACACTGGTTCAGGCTGGTCTCCAGAACTTGAGACTGAACTACCGCAAAGTCACTCTGCTAAGAAGACTTCTTTACCAGGAATTTAGCCACTGGTCTGAAAAACGAAAGGACCACCCAGCCCAGCTCTTATGGGGATCTCTTTCTGCTTAATTTCATGTTTAGCCTAACCAAAAAATAATTACTTCATTTAGACATGATTTAAGACTAGCAACCTAGTAAAAGAATTCAGACTACTATTTAATCAGTAAAAGCCCAGCCAGCAACCTTTACACGATTTATATCACCCTTTGTACATTTGTAAATGTCTAGAAAGAAAAATGTTGAAATTCAAATCTGAATTATTTAGTCCAACTGTAGGTCTCATTTGACTGAGTTTGAATTCAAATCAGAAGCTTTTCATTTAAATTCATACATTTTTCTCAAAAATTACTGTTTAAAATATGTGTACTTGGAGATGAGCTATTGGTCCCTATGAAATCAATGTCAGAACTGCTATTGAGTTTATTGGCACTGGAGTTTTCACTGAGCCATTACATCCAGCTACCCCACTATATGTTAATTTACTGGTTGCTTTGTTCCATGTATTTTTATCTGTGATTTTGTTTAAGAAACCTGGTATGCACCAGGAGTTCAAGAGTTTGTATACTTACTTGTTTTCTATTTTTCAGGGCCAGTACCCCGTAGCATTCCTGCCATATCATCAGTCTTAAGACAGTTTTTACCCGAAGTAAAATAGGGAAGGAGTAGAAGGAAGTACTTATAAGTAATGTATTTCATATGCTTCAGGCTTAATTCTTGCAACACATGTCTGAATTAATTTGGGATTTATTTACTTTGTTTTCCTGTTACCTTTTCTCCTCCTTTTCTTCAGGGAAGGCTGTCAAAATCCTTCTCCCCCTGCTCTCTAACAAACCAATCCAGCTCTCCTGCTGGGTCCAGACGTCTGTTTCTTTGAAAGAAATTGTCCCTTCTGATGTTTATATCATGAAATAATAAAGATCTGCCCCCTATTGTATGGAAGGTATATGTACATTCCCTGTTTCTTAGTGTGTACCCACAGGGTCAAAACAGACTGGTATATACTGGATGACATACTAGTACTTCATTGCATCTGCTAGCACTCTGGCAGACAAAAGAGAATCTGAATGGAAAACATAATTTTGCATTCTAAATTTTCATTTCAAACATTATATGTAAATACAGTCATAAATATGTATCAGAAGGGAAATAGGTCATCTATAAGATGCAAGGAAACCTAACAGTTTGAACACATTGAATTACCCTGTAATAGATAAATGCAGGTAAATATAATAACAGGTGGCAATTCAGAAAGTTAAAAATAAAAAGTCATCCAAAGCTTAAACCTCTTGAGAAGACTTTGAAAAAGCTAACAAAAGAGCTCCTGTAAAACATAACAAAAATAAAAATAGATGCTGTAGTTGCTGGATAAAAATAGTTTAGATTTAATGCCTTCTTCAAACAGATGGCTCTAAAAACTTGAGATGACAAATTATGATTTGTTCAGCCCAAAAAGAAGTCTTTCCAAAGGCTCTGTGAATTGTGGTAACACTGTTAGAGATGACCTTGAGATGGGTTTAGATATCTTCAAATGAAAACTTTTTTTGTGAATTGAAAACAAGTATTAAGAGCAAAATAAAATAGGGAAAACAAAATTAAATATTAGCATTCTGGATAACCTAAGAATTTTACTGAGTTTTAATTTCTTGTACTGTAAACAAACTAGAAATAGTGGTAGGAGAAGTAGAAGAAATCTTGTCTTTGATGCATTTTACTTCTTTCAATGTACTGTTTACAATCGTGGCTCACCAGATGGTCACCTAAAGATTCAGCATTCCCCATAGGCAACAGCCCCTAGGAAGCTCTGCTCCACCAGAGAGGGGCTTAAAGTTTATTTTCTGCTGCTGTGGTACTTTTCTTTCAAATATGGAGGCAGAGGAGGGAATGAAGTACCCATCCATATGTATTTTTATTTTCAGATGTTGCTGTACTTAAAAGTGCGACCCATTTTCTGAATGTAAAGAAAAATATATGAACCACTTCTGAAGCTTTTCACGAATAGATTTTCCAAACAAAATGATCTGTTAATAGGCTAGTAGATAGAAAAATTGACCAGCAAAGTACTTAATACTCCCTAGCACCTGTGCTTTGCTAATGGCCTCACCTTGTTCACGGATGCAAACAGAACACTGAAATGCAGCCACGTTTCCCCAAGGAATTGTAAGAATTACGGATGTGATTCCCTCCTGTGTTGCTCCAGCCCTATTCTGCTGCAAACCCAGGTTGATATAATAGCTATATGAGACTAGAATAATTCAATGATGAAGGTAGCCTGTTATCTGTAAATTAATAAGTAAAGAAAATACTTTCAGGTGTCTGTTTTATAAAAAAACCACAGTTGTATTATTAACCTCTGCCACATAAAGATTTTCTTATTTTCTGTGTTTAAAATTAAATAAGCTGCAATAATGGTTCCATATATGAACAGCTTAATGTTTCTATAGCAACTATCTTTTTGCAAAAAGCGTTACAAGCATTAATTTTTATTAATCATATTTATTATTCTTGTGACTAAGGAATCAACCAATTTCATTGTGTCCAAAACTTAACAAACTAAATTATTGAGACTGTGCTAGGATGAGGGCCAGGAAATCTTTAACCACTCTTTATGGCTGCTCTGTATTATTCCTGAATTTTACCTTTTTTGGGAGGTGGTGGATAGGGAGGAGTTTAATTAACTTGGGAAATGATTTAGCTCCTGTCCTCCACCAGGCAACAAGGGTCTCTTGCCCTCCTACTGTAGCAAGCTCTGATAGTCTGTCACTGTGAGCAGCTGAAAACACAGCAGCACCTCTCCTTTTGCCCTCTTTGCACTCGGCATTGGCCTCTCCGCTCAGGTGGAAAATAACAAAGGAATCAGCTGCTGTAATATATCGCGCAGGCCTGAATTTAGTGCAAAGTGAAGAGACAAGGTAAGAAGTGAAAAGGGTAAGGTAAATCAGATGGAATAAATGGATGTGTGAGACCAGAGGATGGACAGGTCTGGAAGAAACCATCATTTAGCACAGGATACACAAAGTCCCAAGAAAATTGTTCCTTATCAACCTTCCATTTGCCCTTCCTTGTTGGTGAGATCTGGCTCCGCTTTCTGAGTCACATCCAGTAAATAACTTGATGCCCTTTTCCTATTTGTTCACACCACTAACTGGAATGTAAAAGGCATCATGGTAGAAAATAAATTGCCAGTGGGACAAAATGTGTGCCATAGTGTATTACAGATGTGCCTTTTCTTGTTCACTAAGCTGAGGCATTGCCCTGGAATCTAAATATCTGAAATTAAAAGCAGAGAAACTCTCTGGCAACACATACTTTGCTTTTTCTATTTTAAGAACATGTGAAGAAATAATTCTTATAAGCAACTGCTTGTTAGTGGCAGCCACCCAGCTGCCATAAAAAATAGGAGACTGCATTTTCAGAACATAAAAATGGCTGTACTAATGAGTCAGGCATAAGTTCCGTCTTTGGATCTGTATCCTGTCTCTGGTGGTGGTCAAAATCAGATGCCAAGGGAAAGGTATAACAGGGAAATACGTGATATTGTTCTCACACTGCTAAATGTTTCAGTACATGTGAGAAAATTCTCTGGATGTTTTACATCTCTCTCTGATGAGAGCTCAAGGAAGGTGGCAGCCTCATATGGTCACAGCAGTAGTTTCGACATCCAGTTCTTCAAAATCCCCTCACTAGTGTTTCAGTCAAATCTTTTGTGAAAATATATCCACATGATCCATTTAAATGTGCTTTCTGTCCAGGCAGCCCCATAAAAGCAAGATTCCTGAGTACAAACTGCTACGTGAATGAGCATTCAGTATGAGATGTGCTTTCTAAAAGGGCAATTTGTTCTAACTGGCCTGAGATTAGTGCATTTATTTTCTGAATAAATGTGTAGTCAAGTGTTGAGGAGAAATGGCACCCTTTCAGATGGTTTATTAGTGGTAGGTGAACTTGTACAGCCTAATTTCAAATCCACTCTAGCTTTACTGTCTAGCTCATATTTTGTTTAATATAGACTGTAAAGAAAGGGACAGAAAGGTTGTGAGCTGAATCATTCCTGGTCACTAAGTCTGCTCACCTATGGGGACAAGGATAAGACACAGGTCAGTTCCCCTGACTCTGCTGACTCCTATAGCTGCCCTGTGCTTCATGGTCAGGTAAAAAAGCAGCTGCTATGGCAGCCAAAATTTGTCTGCTTATAAAACAAGGCATTGACATTCTGCTCACTTTGTCCTCAATCATATCACTGGGATAAAGCACTAAAGTTCAGGGAAGAAAATGTGATCTAGAGGAATCCGTGGGAGTTTCTTCACTAACTTAAATGGTGACTGAATTTCACCCCATTTTCTTTGCAGGGCTCATGTCTATGTCTAGCCCTTCTGCAAACGTAAAGCCTGGCATACAGATTTCAGGCTCCTGTTAATTATACCTGAGTCTGAGTCTGGCTAAGCAAAACCTGGAATCAAGAGAGCAGCGGGAGTCTCTTTGTTTCCCTCCCCATGATCACTGCTGCATTCCCTAACAGGTATCAGAGTGTTTGGTATGCTCAGTGTGTTGCTCCTGCTCTTCCAAGCCCTGGATGCAACTTTTGTGTGTGCCTGTGTATAACTATACAAACTCTATTTGACTAATTGCTCTGTTATTGAAGGATCTAAGGAGTTCTATCACAATCTAGGCAATCGGGGAGAGGACAGTTATGAAATTATACCTTAAGTTAGAAAAGTGACTAGTGAACATGGATTATATATTTAGCTTGCTTTATTCATGCATTAAATAAATAGYTGTGCAGAAATCACAGCCATCGTAGCACTTAGTTAAAGTGACATTTCTTTGCATCAGCTAAATAGCTATGTTTTCTTTATGGTCCAAGAGCCACAGGTGTATTTGTATGGTTTTGCAAAGGAAAAGGAATTGGCAAGTGAAAGCTACAGCATCCTTTGTGTTCCCTTGGGTCACTGGCAACACAGCTGGTGATCCTAAATGTGGTCACTCTCAGCTCCTCTGCTCAGTCTCAAATCTCACAGGTAGTATTATAAATTCTCGACGTGGTACAATTCATCATGTCCTTACTCAGAGCTTGTTAATCACTTGCCCATTTGCTGGCTGAGCTCCATTTGCTGTCAGACCAGTGTCACTCATCAAACTCACAGATAGGAGAAACAGCAAGTGAAATTCAGCCAAAAACGGAGAAAAGCACTACATGTAAGAAATCAAATGTGCAAAGACAAATGGAGTAAGGTAGACAGGCAATGTCACTACAGAAAAAAATCTGGCTGTTTAGGCAGCAACACTGAAGTCTTAAAATTATCTTGGGTAAACAGTACTGTTTTACACACTCCTAACTCAAATCTTCTTCTATGTACAAAAATGAGGAATAGTTTTCATATAACAATAGTTTCCACTAGCACTCACTAGGTCTGTGTTCTCATCTCCCTTCGTGCAGTGTGGTATTTCCCCTGTAACATGACCTGCATGTTAGGCTATGTCTCCTTCCATCTTACGAGTCAATATTGCATTTCATCTTAAAAAAATGTGGAGAGTTCTGCAATGTGGAATTTCCGTCTTAACTTTGTGTTTTCAGACCTTTGTTTCCTASAGCCAGAACCAATAGCTCATTCCATTATGCATGGATTTTATTTATGTGCAATTCTGGCATTATTAGCTATGCCAGACTACCAGCTTAAAAACAAACAAAAAGAACTAATAGCATACACTGGGAGAGCCTGAGCTATGAAAGGAAAACATACCCCCCCATAGCAGCACGAAAGCAGATTTTTTGCCTGAAGAGATTGTTATAAGAATGGAAAATCCGTCAAGGAAGAATGTTGACGTGAACGCAGCTTGACCATTCCAGAACCAGTTAGAGGGTATCATGGAGCAAAATGGATCACTGAAAGAAGAGGGTCAGATTTATTTCATGGAGTTATTGTGATTTGTACCATCAGGAGTCCTATCCCCCCCAAAATGAAGCCTTGAATCTTCATATTAAAAGGTTTCTTTTTTGTTCTGAGCATTGCATTTTCTCTCCTCTCTCTACTTTACTCCCAGCACACAGGTGGCAAAGTCAGAAGCTCACTCGAATGCTGAATATGTAAAGGAGGAGCTGGAAAGCATTTGAAACATCTCTTCTAGTTTAATAAATCTTCTAAAATTTCAATATGATAATTTTTTCTTTTTTTTCAAATGAAGCACCTGAAAACTACTCTTGTGAGTAGTGTCAGCTCATTAATCAGCAAGCTAATCCCTTCCTGATAATTTGGGGATGATGTTTTATTTGCAAAAAAGTAATGTATCATAAAAAAGAAAAATGAAAGAAGAGACTACTTCAGGAGATGAGCAAAGTTAAATCAATTCTTGTTAAAACCTTCCTGCATGATTTTAATAATTCTTATTTCAAGTTATTCTGTTGTTCCTATGTTCTACCTCACTTCACTGGCTTCTGGACACCAATGCCTACAATGATTATTTGTAGTAAGATTTCCTTAAAGTTACAGAATAAGCAAGAATACTGAAATGGTAGACTCTAATCCACAGACTGCCAGTATTTTTTTTCTGAGGTGTCATCAAAGGTATGATTTCTCTCCAAATACCAACAGAAGATCCATATTTCTTACCAGTTTTCTAGGACACTGAGGTTAATTTCCTGAAATAATAAAGGTTCCTTTAGCTCAAGTTTCTGCTAGGGGTAGTGACTCCATCCTTTCTTACTGCAAGGACTAGTTTTTTTTATTATTTTCATTGTGTCCAGTCAACTGTAAGAATRTGATCATATGCAAACATTCAGAAATGGGGTGCCAGCATCTTTGACTCAAAGCAAGATTTTGATGATTTTTTATATCAGTTACCAGTGGATCAGATCCTCAGTTGATGTAATTTGGCATTGTTCCATGGAAGCCATTGAAGCTAATCTGATTGTACCAGCTGAAGAACTGTTCATTTACTATCCAAGTCTGAGAAATACTGTTTAGTTAAACCACTGGGATTTGAACACAGTATACTCCAGAGCTAAAAGCAACAGCTTGGTCTAAAAAGTTAAGGTTAAACAGAAACTATTCAGCTGCATCTATAAATGCACCCTTGCTGTGAGATGCCGTAGGGTACCTGAGTCACCCACATGGGGCTGGCAAATATAACAGATGATCTACAGCAGATATCCATGCACCTTGGAGGCAGCAGTTGGAGGCTACACACGATACCCTGCGAAGTCCAAAATGGCATGAGATGTCCACATGTGAGCAGCTGAATCAAGCCCTTAGTTTTTGTGAATTGGAGTTAGAAGGAGACCTAGGATATGTACAACACTTACTACCCCAGATGCTCCTGTTGGTCAGCCAAGATTCTCTGACTACCCTAGAGTTTGGCTGGTTTTCATTAGCTGAGAAAAGGGCCAAACACTTAGGGAATATGTGCAATGCAGAACAGGACCCACTATGTTGATACTGAGGTTGGCACTAACTCCTGGCCATTAGACGGTGTGGTTCCAGTAGGAGGAAAGGTGTCCAGGTAGATATATAGAATCAAACYCACTTTTTCTCCTGTCCCTAGTCCAGTTAATTTTTATGCATTCAGTGCAGAGTGAAATAATTTCACCAAGAGGCCTGCAAAAATTCTGCTGTAAAGGCTGCCAGCTATTTCAGTGGCCAGAAAACTCATGCTGATTAAGTGAGTTTTAAATTTTCTCAACCAAAGGGTCTCCACATTTGAGGTGAGTAATCCAGCTATTGAGTTATTGAATTGAAATGCACCACGCTGTTTGTGGTGCTTGAAAGCAGATTATTTTAGGCAGTTAATCTTATTCAAAGTTTATTTGCATGGTGGCACTCTCAGAGGCAGATCTGCGGTCAGTTAGGCAATTGTAGGGATCAAAAGTTAGTAGAGAAAGAGAAAAATTTTGAATGTGTCTGTAGCTGGGAACCTAAAATCGCAATTAAGCATTACATTTGTGGAAAACTGAGGAAGAACTTAATGATCGAATAAGCAACAACCTGGTTCTAAAAGGCTAGCTTCTGATTTTGTTCAGCTGATGCAGTTTCTCCTAGTGAAAAGGACACAGCTGAGAGGCAGGAGGRTTGGTCCTGTACTCTACTCTGCTAATCGCTGGCTACGCACCCATGTGTAAATCACTTTTCCTCTATATCTATTTTCTCTCCCACTGTTCTTAACTAGTCTTCAGGCACTGTGAAGGACAGACTTCAATGCGCAATACAGCACGTTGTGCAAGGAGGTCTTGGTCTGGCACAGGTCTGCAATTCACTAAAACATACATCTTGGGGCTATAATAAATGTCACTAATTTTCCTGTATCTGCCTGGGAAAGTTTGCCTTTGCGGTTTAGACTAGTCACACATACGATGGGAAAATTTAAAAGCAGTGCAAAAAATATATGTAAACACTGTTTTTTGTAGTAGGGTCTTATGTATTAAAAATTAAGTCATAACTATGCAGAAGAGTTGAGAGTAACGCAAGTGTGGATCTATGTAGAGACACATATAATACATACATACATCACAGAAACAGATTAAAATATTGCTTCCCACTTTTTCAAATCAAGAGCTCAATTTGGTTTCAATTATCTGTATTTTTTGACCCCCATGGAGCCATTTGGAGGAATCCATCAAGTTCTTGAGAACAAAACTTCAAAACACAACTTCAAAACACAACTTAAAAACACAAMTTTAATTTGAACTACTCACACAGTGATGCATTTTGAAAATTGAAAATATGCTCCAATCTGTTTTATTCTTTTTCAACAACTTGAAAACCCCACCCTTCTTTGGTGAATCACTGTTATATTTGTGTTCTGAAGTGCTACCACGTATGTATGCAAACCACGTGGGCAGAAGCTTCTTCCACCATAACGTACCAATGTGCTAATGTACCCATGTACCTATTCATAAACAAGCCACTCAATCAGAGGACACTTCAGCTAGATCTTAGGATAAATCAATATTCCTGAGAAATCTAAATTGCAATCTAAATAAAAGATGCTTATTCCTGGCCTCATTGAAAGATTATTTGAATGACAAAATTAAATAAACAAACAAAAAATACCCCAAAACAGCTTTCCAACATAAACAGAATCCTAGATATATGAACCATGAAGAAGTCAGAAAAAGATCACATCCTGAGGCACAGGAACATACATAGCTAGTGAGATCAAATATTCATGTTTCCTGTCTCTGGCACTAACCAACAGCAAACCTTGGGGATTCGCACATAAGAAAAAGGTGGTATTCCCTGGAGTGCTCTCTTGCCCTGCTACTTTTTAGGCTTTATAGCCTGTTGTGGAGCCACGGTTGATGCTTTCATACTAAAAATGACCAACTATTACTGTCAGGAGAAGAGATACCATGGGGGAGCGCATAGTTAATCTTGAGTCRCTCAAGTCAACCTCTGTATAGCCTAGGGGAAACATTAAGATCAATAATTTCAGTCTCAATCTAATCTGGCACATGAGCTCTTCAATGACTATTCCCTCACTAAAAAGATCCTTAGTATGCAAATAGGAATGTCGCACTCTAAGGCGATATCTCTTCTACAAATAATACGAAGAGCAGGGTGACTTTCTTTGGACAATGATCTAAGCAAGGATTCATTTGACCAGATATCTAGAGCTCTGCGAGTCTCTCTAGGCTTTCTAGTTATGGGGCTAGACGGAGTTGCCAGTGGTGTCTATAGATCGGTTTAACTTTTTCTAATGCATATGTCCAAAATAGGTTAGGCAAATCACACCTCTAAGCACCCATTGTTCTCCACCTACTCTTGGGACACTAGCTCAGAGGTAATATTATGCAGATAATATGAATGTTGCTGCCATAGACAGAAAACCCCAATGTCCAAAATGCATGATCACCAGCTTTACGTTGCAGAGCATTTGCAGACCAGCAGTAAAACATGAAGCTGCTTTATTCAGATCAAATTGCCCCTAGAGAGTCAAAACCCATTCTTTCATCATCGTGTTCTGATTTGTGTCCTGTATTGCAATCAGTTCACTAATGCACTCTTTCAAATTATGAAAAAGTCCAGGGTAATGGAAAAGAAATTTTTGAGTCCACCAAATATAGTCTGTGTTACTATTATACTTTCTCAACATCACAAAACAATGTTTTTCTGCATTTCAGTTATATTGTGCTAGGTATTATGTCTTACAAAGTTTTTTTTCTTACACTTTTCTAAACTTGCATTAGTTTAGGCTGTCTTGAGCAGAGGGTGTTTTATGGTCAGTCTTCAAATAAGGTTATTTTTTTCCCATTTAGACTTTGAGAGTACTGTTAAAAATATAACATTTTAACATATATTTGGTCATTGTTCATAAAGATTTAGTTTTATGCATAGAACGTGTATCCAGCTACACTTCAAGGAAAATTGTCATAATACTCTCTTGCATACAGAAATAATAGAAAGATGAAAATGGGATTGAAGTAGAAACAATCAAGCAGAACAAACAACTTTCAATGTGTATATTCAGACAAAAAGTAATGAGTTCAGCTAACTGGCCTTCTTTAGGGTCAGTCCAAGTTTCTTCAGGGAGAAGTGATCCCCCTAATACATTTCAATAACTACTAAATAAAGTGATATGGCAAACATGAAGCAAGTTCACAGCTTTGATGTGTAAAAGGTCATTACTTTTAAAAAAAAAAAAAACCCACACATGTAATATATGCTTTTTGGCATTTTTCCATCCTTTAGGGTTTTCACTCAATATTTTTTGTTATGTCACTGATGTGCCATAAAATGTCATAATGTTATTGATCTAATGTCAAGTCAATGGCATAAGAAAGCTTTGGAATGACAACTTGAGTAGAGGGATTGTTAAATTTAAACTGACATGTTTGCTTTCTTGTCAAAACAGTGCATGATCCTTCAGCTCATCCAGCCACCTGCCTGACTGAACCAAGCTGATTTCAGAAGTCAATGCATCAATCAATATTTTTGGAAACAAGCTATATTGTTCCTTTGAGGCTTTTGGTTTTGTTTTCTCCCTGTCACACTCTCTTCAAATCTAAATAGCAGGTTATAAAGATACTTATTTCACCTTAACATTGCCTTTGAGCATAGAAAGTGCATGTTGACACTCTTAATCTGTAGGTCAACTCACCAGCAAAGAAACTGAATAATTAAAGCTGCTAAGAAGATTTCATTTGCTTAGAGATTGCATTACATTTCTCCCCACTGTATCAGTTTGTAAGAAATTAATCACATTTACGTGATATTTGCTTGTGATTATCTAGAACTGTTCTGCACAGCACAGGTCTCTGTTCTCTTCGAGTTTCTCTGTTCTGCTCCCACAAAAATCTATTTTCTCAGACGTGTTGGTTGGATTCTTCTATATACTGTCTGCTTTTGGGAAAGTCATCCTCAGTGGCCTTTCTAATCAATGGTGGAAAAAATGTACTTGTTACTGCTGCCCATTCAGATATCAGAGGTCATATGCCCATATCTATTTCCAGTGTCTGGTGCCATATGAGATGCCATAAGGTATCTAATACATGAGCCTGCAATATGGCATGGGGCACACAGGAGGCTTGTATGCTTCTGGAGCGGCTATCTCCATCTCACATGGACACCATGTGAGATTCCATGAAGTATCTCAAATGGTGGTAGTTCTTAATCAATGGGCAACTGAATCAAACCTAAATAATTAGGGCATGATTTCCTTCACTTTCTTTTGATATCTTTTTCAGGATAAAAACCTTCTAAAATAGACACTTAAATATGTTGGATGAATTGTTCCCTATTTTACTCTATTGATTAGAAAGGCAGTTTAAGATGGCCTTCTCAGGAAGTAGGTGTCTGTTCTATAGATATTTATATTTGGTCAAGAAGAACCTGACCCCTCTTACCAGATGAGGGTGCTTCTTACATGAGTTTTGTATGGATGCAGGTAGTCAGATGCTTTTTTTTTTCTTTGTTAGTAAACTCTTGTGTCAGCCAATAATATACTAGGTAAGAAAGCAGAGTTCATTTCCCATTTTTCTTTTGCCTTCAAGTGTCATCACAGAAAAAAGAATGAAAAATAAATGTCTTCATTTTGACATTTTTATCTGAAACATTTTCATTAGTATTTCAAAATGGTTTTGTCTGAAAATGTATTGACATTAAGTTTTAAAAGATGTTTAAAGAAGGGAAAATATTTAACTTCAATTGGAAAAAAAAATGTTCAAACTTACTTTCCATTTGCTAAGAAAACAAAGAAAAAAATCAACAGATTAACTCATATTCTGCTTAATTTTTCAAGGCAGCTAGTAAAAAAAAAAAAAAAACATATACACACTTGTCATATGCCTGAACATCAAGAGAAACTCTGCTCTTTCCCAAGCTCTGCCTGCTCCTCTATAGCTCACCACAATCTTCTTTGAGACAGTCTACCTCATTACCTTTGGATGTACTTCTTTCACCAAGGCATCTAAACTGTCTTTAAGAACCAGCTCACCTTGTTAAAAAGCTACACAAATAACTTTTCCAGAGAACAACCACCATATTTCAGGCTTGAGTCCATTGTACTCTTTGGAGTGCAGAAAATAGCTGCTGGACTTGTGAGCAGTTGAACTTACGATTCCTTGTTTCTGTGAAACTCCACCTGGCAGATTTTCTTGTGTCTAATAATGTGGTTGAGCTTCAGGTTTTCCCTCTAACTTGCTGTCAAAGTGATCCAGAAAGGTAGGGGTAGAATAAGTTTCGTATTCTTAGGAAACCTGACTAAAAACGTTCATTATGGTAAGTGAAGGCATGGAAATGGCATTAAATATTTGGGGGCTTGGGGATTGTCCAGAGTGACAATACTGAAGCATCCTTTGAAATTATCTTTTTTAATTCTTTCATTTCCAAAGGGGATAGTAAAAAAAGTTTCTAGGACTGTACTGATTCTAAATGTCTTGTTAATAACTCGAGATGAGTGGGAAGAAAACGCCTACTTCCAGGCAGCAATAATTTTGAATAAATGCAAGGCCAGTGCAGGAATCTGTTCTAACAAGAGGCTTCACAGAACAAGGTTACCCTGTGCCAGCTGCTTCCTGCTAACTGTGGGCATGCATGAGATATGAGAAAGCAATAAGCTACCTTGCATACCCCACAGAGTAAGACTGAATATTAATATTTACCAGGGAGCATCTGGCACAGTAAGTTGTTCTTCTGTCAAAGAGGTTGCTGCTATCTGCTCCCGTGTGCGCGCCCACATTTGTCCTGTGCTGTAGATGATCCAACACAGTGAATTCCACTTCTGGGTGAGGAAGCGGGTAGCAGCTTGGATGATAATGGACAGGTTATGTAAAAGTAAAGTGAGAAGCTGGCATTGTGGGGCTTGTGATAGGACTAGGCAGAAATCTGGATGAATTTTGGAAGAGAATTAACTCTTCTCTGTACTTGCAACTACCCTTTAACTTTCAAAGCTGTAAATTAAAGTTTCCAAGTCTTATTTTTCAAGAAATACTTGACGGAGTGCCAGAATTTAGACTTGCATCCAGCACCACCTAATCTCTCCTATATGAGAATCAGAAAAGTTTGTATCTTAGCAAGGTATAAGTTGTATTTCTGGTTGAAAGAGATCTTGCTGTTATTTATAACTTTGAACCCCTAGAACAAAAATAGACCCAATAAATCACTTACACGAAACCAAATAAATCACTTCTCTAAAACTTTTTTGATGGATTATATAAGATCTTGTCCTCAATTTCTAATGCTAAAACTAGAGCCACATGTACTTGTATTCTTTTATTTTGTTTCTTGTCTTCCCCAGTCATTCCCTGTTTTCATGACATATTTGCTAAAGGCTTATGATGACAGGCACTTATAGCAAGAGTATTGCCCATCCAAGAAAACAAAGCTTAGTTGAATTCTCCTACAAAGTCCCTCTGCATGTGGCCATAGTCCTAAGGGCAGTAAAATAAAGAAGGAAAGCAGATAACAGCAACTAGAAATGAGTTAAAAATCTTGAGACAACACTCAGACTTCAGTTTTCAAACAGAACCAACTACTATAAACTACAAATATCAGTGGAGCAAACATGAGTGCATGCATTTGGAAAAAAAAAAAAACAACAAACCATCCCTGGAATAAAGAGGATCAAGGTCAAAATAAGAGGGAAAGAAAGAGGGAGATGGACGGTGTTTCCCAGGATAGGAAAACAGTGAGGTTTAATTAACTGTGCAGGAGGACTGTTTCACCCAAGAGATGGGACAAAATAAACCTGAGGCATAGGAGACCCTGTATTTTTTACAACTAGCAGAGCTGAATAGGAGTCTTCCTAACCCAGCAATGTGAAGCCCTTCCTGTGTTAGGAGGTCTGGGAAGCAGGTCCCATGACTATCAGGAAGGACCAGGACTGGGACACGCAGCTGATAGAGAGGGTCTCTGAAACAGTGATGCAGAGCGATAGGGACTTTGTGGTCAAGGCTGAGTGGGCAGACTTCTAGAGAGAGAGGGAGGAATTGCCTGACAAGTGAAGAAAGGTGGACGCCATACCAGAAGAGGGGGCGGAAGCAACAGGAAGGAGAATGGCTGGAGGAAGGTTTCAGGAGGAGGTTCAGGCTGTGGTCTCACTTGGCAGCTCAGTCCAGTCACCCCCACTACAGCCTAGTCCATAACCCAAACCCTGCCAGTCAGATGCTTTGCTGTCTCTGCTCCTGGTGTGATCTTGTTCTGAACAGTAAATCCCTGCCTGAGACACCTTTCCCAATAAACATGTTGTAGCAGAGAACTAATTTGTAGAAAATTATGTGACTTGTAACAACTCAGCCTTAAAATAAATTCCATTGCCATTTTAATAGGAAAATTGGTTGCATCTACTCAGATCAAAGATCCACCGAGTCCACTGTCCTGTCTTTGGCAGTAGACAGTAGTGGATGTGTAGGAAAAACAGATCCCTTCATTTGGTGAGATAAGTGCACAAAGGAGCTTCATTCAGTTGCCCACACGTAGACTTATATTGTTTTTTAAGATTCCTGCTTGGCCCTCAACTGCCACTACAGAAAGCACAAGCACGTGGGAGCATGGTTCTGGATCATATCACCCTGAAGATATCTGACATACTCTGTGGCAGCTCAAACACTGTAGGTACCTATGTATGGGAGCTGAATTGAGACACCAAGCTCTTTTAACTCTGTTGACAAGATCTTCACTGACTGCAGTGAGGAGCTTAGGCAGCTGGTTCAGATGTAGACCTCCACAGAGTATAAGAAATGAGTCAGATCAGATGAAGCCCATGTATATGTGAACAATTTATTCACCATTTTTCAGTGTTATCTAGGGGTTTCTGTCTCATGCAGAAGCTGCAATRCCATCCTTTTATGCCAGGGAACCTCACAAGTCATCATCAACTCCGACACAATTGAGTTAGCAGGACTTAATGAGTTAAGACTCATCAGCTGGACTGTGGTAATTGACTGAGTGCACGCTTTTAGCATGGAGAAAACAAGTAAAATGCATTAGCCTAAGAGTTAGTGACAGAGGTTTAAGCTTACGTATCTTATTTTGCAGTTGTGAAAGGACAAAAATGTGCAGAAAGGTGAGCTACTACAGCTCACCTGATGAGCAACCACTCAATAAGCCACAGTAGCTCACTCCTACCTCTGAACCATAGCTCACACCTTCAGGAGAGTACATTCATTTAACTCTTTAAAATGAATGAATCTCTGAAAATTTGTACAAAATGAGTGTCTGGCCTTTTGCATCTTCCTTGTGCACTGTACTCTCAGGAATAAAGAAGTGATTTACATGTTTGCAGGAATAAGGCTTTGGAGAACATTTTTGAAAGAACGAAGATCAAATTGCTTGGATAGTTCATATAAACATTAGAGTTATATTTAAAAAAACCCTTCAAAGTTGTTAAACCAGGATACTTCCCTCCTATTCCTTCCATGTAAATGTGATCAGCTTGGGTAAACCAAACATAAAGATTAAAGGCTAAGGAATCCTTACAGAGAACTCAGTGCTTTTGTACTTGAAGCTTATGGCAAGGCAAGGTCCTATTGTACACAGTGGTTTGTTTTTTTTTTTTTTTCCTGTGTTTTTCTTGGGCACCTTCCCCTGCCCTGCTTAAGTTTTGGTGAATAACAAAGTCCTGCAATGCAGAATTGCATGTTTTAGGTAGAAGGAACATGTATCTGGTCCTGTTATTATGTTTCACAGAAATGGATTGCAGTTACAGAGATCCTCTAAACACTTAAAGTCAAAGGACAGGATGCTTGGAGCAAGTTCTGCCTTTCACTGATCACTACTCATATTAACCTCCTTACCATCACCCTCATCTTTGTAACCCTTTCAGAACAAGCTGATAGCATTAACTTCTGGGATCTCTGGTGTTCATCATTTCTAGGGGTCTGACCATTACTTGGGATAGTCTGTCATTTTCTTCTAAGGAGCTTGGAGAAGATCTGTACTGTGAGAGCCAGCCAGAGGATGGAAAGGGCATCTCTGGGGGTGTTTGAGGGGTCAGGAGATGTGCCCTTGAAAAGGGAATGCAAAATAACACATAAAAATTACAACCTGTGCTTCTGAAATGGTATAATCAGAACTGTATCATTGAATGGCTTCCCAGGCTGAAGCTACAACCCGTGCTGCTGCCATCCCATCCCATCCCATCCCATCCCACCCCAGCTGCTTCCAGGCTAATTCAGACACCAATCCATGAAAATGGGCTGCAGCCAGGCTCTTTGTTGCTTTTGCAGAGCTGTCCTTAATTTATTTGTGCTCACAGCCTCCTGTTAATGCCATCATCCCCTCCACAGCTCTTGGGGATGTGACTCTCAGAGAGCCAGTCACTGCATGGCTTGGTAATGTCCACTTGCTCTTACAGGACCAGTTCCCACTTGGAGTTTGTGACAGCTGAGTTTTTTTGCAGCAGCAGGCTTCTTTGTGTGGCCACATGCTGTTTTGCTGTGTGCCAAAGCTGTGGATGGGCTGGAATCTGATGGAGTAGAGAGAACCGCCAGAGGACCAGCCTCTCCTTTTAGTGTTCGCAGCAAAAGGGTTTAGAGCACAATGAACTGGTTATAGGAAATGGCAACAGAAACAAGTGAATTCCTTCCTAAGGTATCTTTTTCAGTTATATGGTCTTTATTATTAGGGAAAGACAGGAGTGGTTCCAGAGCTCTCACAAATTAGCGATGATCCATTTTTCAGAAGTTTCCAGTTTTGAGTCTCATCAGATATATGAGAATTCAAAGGACGTATTATGCTGCAAATTATTGCTATGAATAGGAAGAAGAAGAAAAATACATGGAAATTTACCTGCTTTGCATGTGATATGAGAGTTTCATATTATGAGATCTGTAGGATATGCCTTGGTAGATGGTTCCTGTGACAGTGCTCTGGCACTATCCTGATGCCAATCCCAGATGCTTGTGAGGAATACATAGTAAAAGCTATGGAAACAAGCTGACCATGGGGAAATGTTCCTCCACTGACCTGTCAGGCAGAAGTTTGCTTGCAAGCTGGAATGTGAGCGTTTACATCCCTTTTAAAATGCTTTAGACTCCTTATTATAAACACTGACATTCACCTTTTTCCAAATAAATGTTCAGTTTATCTTAGCTTGGGGGATTCTAATGTTTTCAGGTTTCTTAACACAATATTTTAAAAGGGCAGGAGGAAAACAGGAGGTCAAAAGAMAATCATGAAAGGAGTATTTAATGAACATTCTTACTCATGGACTATTGCTTATAGTTTTTAAGATCATACAGATATTTTCTARTACTGCCATGTATACCATCTAAGATTTGTTTATAGCACAGTTGTGTTAAAAATAATTTTAGGTTCTAGTTTATTTACAAATCATCACCTTGCAGAAATCCATTGACCAGCATACAAGAATGTATTACAGGAGAAATATGCTGCTATATTCAGAAAATGGCAATGGATATATATTTAGAATGTATGCTGGGAGTAGTATTTGTGTTGGAGAATTACTTCTAGATTTTGAGGTCTTCAGTGTGTGTGTGTGTAGATTATTTACATTTTTCAGCCAACATTTCTGAGTTAATGAGTATTGAGCATTTTTTTAAAAYTATTTTTATGGAAATAGATATGTGTATGTCTGTGTATGTGTACATAATTTTTCAATACAAAAAAATTCTCTTGGAAAATACAAGTTTTTACCAGCACTAATACAGTTAACTTTTAGAAACAGGAGATTTYCCTGCAGTACTATGAAGTCAAAGACAAGAGAGTAATGTTTCCTGTGGCATTATAAAATAAATAAATAATCAGGTTGCTCTTGATTAAGATTACAAAGGAATTAGACCATTGAAAACCCATCAATATGGAAACAAAGACTGAACATACAGCCAAGAGTGGTTTCCTGGGTTGGATAGTTCAATAGACCAATACAATATGGAACAGAATAATCCAAATAGACTATCACACTCTTTTAAACATTAACTGTCAGCGCTTAACATCCTGTAATTTCTTTTCATAAGAAATGCGTGCAACAAAATGAACTATTAAAATACACCAACTGTTGAGTGCAGTCCACCTCTGCCAGACTGATGCAAGGTTAGATGAGTTATTTGGATATTATGTCAGTATGAAACACTCGAAGAAACCACATATAGAGAGACTGATGCTTGTGAGAAATAGATTAATTAAAAATGTCGATTAAAACTAATTATTGAAATACCGAATCTGAACAAAGATGGGAAGAAATACTTGGAAAGGGTGAATCTTTCCCCTTATTGCAGCTGAAATGTGAAAAGGAAATAAACATAACACAGGAAAGTCTGGACAAACGCTGGGGTCCTGTATGAGGGATTATTGTAGAGCAGAAAAAACAATAGCATTTCTTTAAGGAATCAGTATTTCCTTCACTATTGGTATCTGTCCTGAATCATGCCTATACAGCGTGCAGGTTTTGTGTGGAGACATACGTAGAAGCTGGGCTACTGTGCTCAGTAATGCAAGATTCATGAGGGCAGAGAGAGAGAGAGGGGGAAAAAGCAGCTTGATTTTGTAGCCCAGTGATACAGTCAGTCACATGAGGGTTTAGTCTATGTTCGTGATGTTGTTCACATGTTTTATTCAAAGACTATTTAATTCAGTCTTGGTAACAGAGTTTGACATTGCCATCCCCAGAAAGGGAGCACTAGCCATGAGGCTCCAGAGTTACACGGGTTTTGTGTGGAAACTGTTTATCTTTTCTCCTTTAATTTTGCTTTTTTGGTAGCACTGCGGTACGGGAGGGATGAAAAGTGTCTTTGGTCCAGCCTGCTGCCTGTGCAGGCGACCGGTGCATTCTCCTTGCTGGGAGAAGATGTACATTTAAATGTATTCAGCCTCAGGGAAATCCTCAACTCAGTGTCCTGGGATTTCTAACCACTGGGTTGGCCCAGAGAGGTGGTGGCACCGTCCCTGCCTGGTTTTGAGAGAAAAGAGGGAGCCAGTCACTCCTGTGCCAAAGGGAGATCACTCCTCTTCCAAAAGGAGATTTAGTTCCCTGAGTTTAGGAAGCGGATTCAGACTGGAAATGCTCATGCCGGTGCCACATGGGTGTTAACTCAAAGCAATCCTCACTTAACCAGTAGGTGCATTTATCAATTAATATAGGTGCTGTTACGGTTTTCTTCCTTCAATCCCAAATCTGTCTAATATTATGTTGGCCTCTCTGCACTTTTCCCAGAAATCCTAATATGCCTTTGTGTCCTTGTCGTCAGAAGTATTGGTCTTCCTCTAGGATGAAGTATTTTCAAACATTACACTAGAGGCCCATCCAGACAGACGGCACCCCAACAGTCTTTGCAAAGTATCATGCAAGGAACCATATCAAATTGAACCAAACCAAAACTGTGGCCACTGTTGCATTGACATCCCCACCGACATGAATCTTGTGTGCAGAAGAGTCACAGATGATACTTCGCAGACCAGCTGTATCCATTCCTGGTCAACGCAGCCCGTGAGTCTGCAATCATCCTTTTTGCTTCTCAGCCGCTGGCTCTGCTGTCAGTAGAGCGGTGCTGCACAATTCAGCAGCGGGAGCACAGGGCTGATTTAAAGCCCAGGTACAATACAACATGCATAAGCACTCTGCAGTAAGGCGATTTATTCCCTTTAAGCTATTACAATTCCTGTCTTACCTTGTCTTCTTTTAAACTAACTTTGCAGTCTTCACCTCAACAAACTCAAAGATGTACAAATTACTATTCAGTAATCAGCATTCTGAATTAGATTAGACAATAAGAACAACAAAAACAGATCTAGTTTAGGGAGTATAAAATCCAAACACATTTTAAACACTAACTACATTACAGACTCTGTTAGCTCATTCCTTTGTGAAAGGAAAAGTCACTTTCCACATTGTTACAAAAATACCTCTCCTTTTACTTATGCATCTGAGAACAAGTAGAACTACTGTCAGCAACACTAAGCTGTAATGGAACTGTTCAGCTTGTTTACCCTGTATCCTCCAGCCCTGCAAGGCATTCAGGTTATAAGATTTTGGGTCAGAGGAAAACTCAGCTGACATAAATCTACCTGGCTGCACCGACTTTCGGTGGCGTGGATGCATCTGAATCACAAACAGTAGATGAGCAAGACCCCAGCTGCTGTTAAATGACACATGCCATTAACTTCTGTAAAGGATCAAGGACTTCTGCTTTGTTCTAGAAGGAAAGTCAAACTCCAGATTCTGGTCAAAAAAGTGGGAAGAAATGGGAAAAGTYTTAAAAAAAGAAATTAAACAAATAAATAGAAAATCAGCTTTTTGGATTTAATGTAAATGGAAGTTGTTACTCTCTGATGGTTGATAGGTAGAAAATAACAACTCAGGAAATAACCTTAGGAAGCAAGAAGCTCCAATTTTTTAAGGCTGGGTTAATGGGGGAGCCTGTAAAGCCACCATCTTCACTGTATCAGCTCTGCAGACCCCATAAAGGGATTGGCTGTCTGAGGCCGACATTCCAGAACTTCACATTTCTTCTAAATGCATTTTCAAAGCAAGTTAAAAAACAGTGGGACAATATTTTTACAGTTTAGCAACTGTGTTTTTTCGGAAACAGATCTTATTGAACACATCTAGATAATTTTCCATATTAGAATAACGATACAAATGAGTAAGTTCTTCTCCCTGAAAATGAGAATAAATGAAAGCTGAATGAAATGCACACTTATTATAAAGACTATTTACTAAGGCAGCACAGGGACAGGATTTACAGTTACATGCTGAAAATAAGGATCCTTTCGAACTTATTCCCTTTGTTACCAAACTGAATTAAAGATCAAATCCTCAGCTGGTGCACGTTAACATAGCTTCAGCAGCCCACTGCTTTTTGAAATACTATAGTGTATGGCACAACTTGTATTTGTGCTTTCTACTGATTGGTTGTGCTTGCTTACTTTTTTGTCTGAAAGGAGTATGGCTTTTTTACAAGCAGCATCTGAGAATCAAGATGATGTTCACCCAGTCCTTACTTTACTTAAGCAAAAGTCCGGTTTGTCAGGTATCTGTCTTTCCTACTGACATCATACATGTCAGTCAACAAAGACTTCTCCAGTTGCTAAATAGGGGCTTATTAATAAGCATATGTGAAGAAGGGAAACTCGGAGAAGGGACTAAATAAAAGCCATCCTCCACCCRCTGAAAAACACAGTTGGCTTAGTTGGTCTTTGGTTCAGCTTGTTTCTCTGCAGCATTTGCAGCAATTCTTTGCAGTGAGAATAGGACCAAGTGAAAATACTGTTGCAAGTCTTGAGTCTCTGTCAGGATTCCCTAGGCAAGTTTTCTTTTAATAATGAAAAAACCTTGAGTTTGATATTAGGATCTCACTGGGCACGGCTCCAAATAGTACCCTCTCTCTATGCTGATTCAAAGTCAAAATTTGTTTAAAATAACATTCTATAAAATGAGCTGTGTTGGAAGGATAGGAATCAGCAGCATTCGTACTTATTTTCTAGTGTGTGTAAAACCTATTAAGACCAAAATAAATATTTATGCATTGAAGCTAAACAAATTTTAAGCAATTTCATAGAGATATGTGGATGGAAGGAATCGTCACCGGTCAGCTAATCATTCCTGCTGTTCCACTGAAAAGATATTTGTCTGAAGTCCTGAACTGATCTTTAAAACTTAATTAACATTTTCCCCAACCTTTACATTTTTTGCATCTTTTAATCAGTTGAGTTGTTTCATGGAAGTATAATTTGGACCCTTTTTAACAAAGCTCCTTCAAGAGGATGAAAAGAATGATTAAGGTGTGTGCATACATCTGTACATGTATGTATCCCTCTAATAAATTACATTTTTTTATTCATAAACCATAAAAAGAAAAACTTCAAGTCTGGTTGAAGAGATAACTTAAAAAGATCTTCCATACAGCTACTGACATGTAATTTTTCCTACTTTTATTAGAAGATTCTTCCTTTTAATTGTTCAGTATTTGAAAAAATAACATTGTCTTTCAGTTTAAGTGTTGATATTTTACTTGAGTTGGATTTCCATGTTCAGAAGGAACGTTTTGTGGACTGAAATCAACACTGATTTAGCATGGGTTAATGTGGGAGAAAAAAGGATCCTGTCACCTCCCCACATCATTATTGATGTTGCAGGCAGTGTGGGCTCCATGTTGTATGACAGATGCCAAAGTGTTTCCTCTCCTCCACATAGCACTTTTACTGTGATGGTTTATTTTTCCAGTGTTTGACCTGCATTATAAAGGTCTGGATGAACTAGTGATCCTTTCTTGGAGCTGTGTTGCTTGGTCAATAGTGTCCTTTTTGCAGTATGGCAGCTTTCCTCCTGCTTCTGCGTATTTTTTCTCTATCTGAAGGAACAGAGAGTCCAGGCACGCAGCAAAACACCTTTAACCTTCAAATATATCAGAATATAATTCAAATCAAGGACAAATTTTCCTCTCGAATCCTCTTTCTCACACGAGGAGGGATATCAGGGCAGATTGCCACAACAGAACATTTGTCCCTAGTCCTCCTTTCCAGCCCTTKCAGTTCCCTCGGTCTGTCATCCTCYTCTTCTCTCGTCTTTTTCTCAGGTACTCTCCAACCTCYCAYATCTTCCCTTAGGCTTTTGCCTCTTCATAGACAATTTTTTTCACAACTTGTTCTATGTGCTGCATTATTTAATTTTAGCTACATATTACCAATAAGCCCAGACTAGAATTTCTTTAGGGCAATATTTCTGCCTATACATGGTACTTCACAGTGCCATCCTGCATTACCAGTTATTATGATTAATAATTTAAATTATTAGTAACAGCATTGCTATTATCACTTGTTTTGTTCTATTTCCATATCACCACATTGCTTTTTGCTTTATTCACTGTTACAACAGCCCACCAATAGAAAGTAAGACTTCTTATTTTCCCTTCTCATTCATCATGATTTAATACTAGTTATTTTGAATATATATTCTCAAACAGACTATCTATCCAGCTGGAGTTGTCATTCCCATTTAATTTTCATTTCAGAACAGCGTCACTGTCAGCCATACTCTGGGTCAGCTCTGATACACTGAAAATGACAACTTCAACAAGCAAAGCTGTCATCATCCAAAAAGGACACTATCAATGATTCAATTTAAAAAAAACAAAAAGAATTTAACAGGCAGAAGGGATGTGGCAAATAGGGAGACTGTAGACTTTAAAAAAATAAAGTTTGTATCCACTGCAAGGAAGTAAACTAATTAAAACAGCAAACATGCCTGAAAAGGAACAAATCATTTTGGACAGCTTGGCTAACAGTACAGTCTTATTTTATATACACTGTAGATGTTAAGAAACAAATTGGTATTCTGAAGTATGGCAGCAGAGAATTAGAATTGAAAAATAGGAGAATAACATCAATATTATGCAATTACTGTGTGTCTGTGGTGGGGAAACCAGAGTCTGCAGAGAGTTAGGGGAGCCAAACTACACAAATGTAAAAAGTTTACAGACGTAATTTAATTCCTATGGAAAGTTGAAAGTTGAAAGGCACACGTACCAGAGACACACGTACACACAGAAAAACAGAAAAGTAATGGTTCTCTATAAACTGCGAACAGAAAATAAGAAAGAATGGAAGAAGAAATGTAAGGCTCTATAATTGATGTGAATATAATTTCCTCCGAACTTCAGGATGTAATATTTTTCCAAAGAATTTCTGTACTGTTCAAAGGGGAAATWGAGGGTCCCCCTTATCCCTGCATCCACAATGGGTCTGTTCATTTCCATTCCTTCATGACCACGAACAACACAAGTTTCCGTCCAAAAGAGAATTCATTCAAATGCTGCTGATCAATGCTGTGGAGGTTGCTATTCACAACCTCTAAGGAAGAGATCGAGCAAAAAAGTTAGTTACTAGTGAATTCTTCCTTCCTTGTTACTGCTATGTCAGAATATGTTGTCAAGAATTACATAAAACTGTTTTTATTGGTTTGGAAACAGATTTCTCAGATGATCTTTAGAAGTTATGTTAAACTGCAGCCATGAATGTAKTATGAGGTTTAAAACCAAACCCACTTCTGTCATTCATAGGAATGGAAAACTCCTCAAGTAMTGGCACCAGCAGCAAAATAATAATTTGGTTTTCCATCAGAAAAGAGAAATCTGAGGGAAAAGATATCACAGAAATAAATACAAGTGTATATATGTATATTAAAAAAAAAGAAGCTATATCTAAAAATGCATTAAAATAACTGCTGGGATTTGGTTGTTCAAATTCCATGAAGATAGTTTCCATCTAGAAGCTTTGATTCACCTATCCTAAATATCTAGAGTCAAAAGGACAAGCATCGATTTTACTTCTGGCCTTCTCCATGACAGACCATGAGGCTGAAGATTGGTCAGAAATTTTATATGAAACCATATTTTCTGAAAAAGAGTGTATGGGATCTGGCTGAGATGGAGTTAATTTTCCCCATAGCAGCCCTCATAGTGCTGTGCTTTGTATTGGTAGCTAGAAAGGTGTTCATAACACACCGGTGTTTTGGTTACTGCTGAGCAGTGCTCGCACAGCATCCAGGCTGTCTCTCCAACATTCCCGCTCACCAGTAGGCTGGGGGCGGGCAAGATCTTGGGAGGGGACATAGCCAGGACAGCTGACCCCAGCCAACCAAAGGGATATTCCATACCATATGATGTCTGCTCAGCAATAAAAGCTAAGAGAAAGGAGGAGAGTGGGGGCATTCATTATTATGACGTTTGTCTTCCAGAGCAACCGCCACGTGTACTGAAGCCCTGCTTCCCGGGAAGCGGCTGGACATCACCTGCTGATGGGAAGTAGAGAATAAATCTTTTGTTTTCTTTTGCTTCCCCATGCGGCCTTTGCTTTTGCTTTATTAAACTGCCTTTATCTCAACCCACAAGTTTTTTCCATCTTATTTTCTCCCCTCCCTGTCCTGCTGAGGAGGGGAGTGGTGGAGCGGCTTGGTGAGCACCTGGCATCCAGCCATGGTCAACCCACCACAAGAGCCATTCAAAGAAATGGAAACATCTTTAAGAGTGAGAGTTCTTAACCACCTAATATCAAGGAGCAAATTTTTGTGTACCCAGAAATCACTGGKTTTATGTAAGTACTTTTCACATATTCACACTGTAAGAGACATTGAATCAGCTGATAATTCCATAAGCAGTCTTGTATAAAGTGAATGAAAATATTTTTTACCAATCTTCCTTTTTAAGTAAAATTCATTTTTGGTATTTTTCTTTTTTTATGAATCAAAAATATTTATTAAATACTTTTTTTACTCTTTAAATGAGAAAAAAAATAGGGAAAAAGATGATGAAGGAGGAAAAAGGCAAACAAACTGACATCAGAATAAGTGGGAAAAATATAAGAACATTTTCAAAATCAAATATATTAAGGCTGTGAAAAGATTTTTGGTTTTATTTTGTTAATAAAAAAATTGTCTTTCCCCCTTAGTTTTAACTAGCTATGATTCTGTGCAGTGATTTCTTAAACTTGGGACTTTTATACAAGACCTATATGAAACTCAGGGGCACAGTTTGAACTACCCTGTGCCCCTGAGTGCCTGAGTCTTTCTACCTGCAGAGTTATTTGGCTTGTCCCAGTAAGAGCTGAAGATTGAGCCAACAGGTAGGCACTGCAGATGACATGGGAGTTTGAGSATGGGCATGAACTCAAGCTGAGCTAAAGTGGCAGCACGGATATAACCTCTTCCATCTAACATTAAGATAGCCCAAATTTTCTAGCACTACGTGTTGGCACATTTCATTGGCATATAAAAGAATGTGATGAAATACCTTAGATGAAATTCTGGCCTAGACACAAGCAAATATGATAATAAAATATCCTGAGGCAGTTGAAAATTGAAAAATCTGGGTTTAGAATCCGGGAAAGAAGAAGAAATGGATGTAGTGTTAAACGTAAGGGTTTTCTTGCATGTAGTCCCCTAGGGATGCACAAAAAATCCAAATCAGAATTATTTAAGAGTTAATGCTTTGCGTTAGTATAAAGATAACTAAATAAATTTATGAGGCCAGCCTTCCACAGCCACTGTTTGAAAAAAAGTGCTAGGAATTATTCCCTTAACTAAAAGCCCTTATAGAGAAATAGTATAGACTGATTCTTATACGAAACTGAGAAAGAGGCAAGAAAAATACAAGACGAAGTCTTGACAGGGGCAATGTAAAACCAGGTACAAGGCAAAACTCACCAGAAGATCAACAATAATTATCCCAGAAGGACTGAAATCTAGCAAGCAAAGAAGTTATCCTATTCTGAAGAAGATAGGAGGAAAAGCCCGAAGAACTCGGGGTTCATATTGTGTTGTGGCAGCAATAGAAACACTCTGATTTTATTCAGGTTTTTTTAACCCTTTAAGGATCTCTCTTTTTTCCTCTCTTAGAGGGTACTCTCCCGAGGCTTTGTAACGTATCTTTATGTTTTCTGATTCTTTTTTATGAATTAAATGAGTGTTAGTCAATATTTTATTTTCAGCAAAAATTTTTGTGTATTTGGGAAAATATATTTCCAATCCATAATAGCCAGGACAGTCTCAAAATTATAAAGCATGAGTGGATTAAGGCTAAAGGCAAAGCAACTTGGAAAAATCACACCTTTAGGTCTAGGTCCTGAGTTTGTAAAAATCAGGAGAGCTTCATTTATGTCCACTGAGGCACTGGGACATCTAACTCTGGGACACGTCTCCCATGTTCTGTGGGTAAGCTTCAAAGGTTAGGTCAATGCTGATTTTCATACCGGCAAATCAGATGTTATTTCATCGTTAATTCTAATGTATGTTACTTCAAAATGGAAAGAAGGAGTATGGTAACAAAATCAATGAGGGCTTAAAAGAGGCTAGAGGGCGTTTCCTCTTGCCTACCCTTACACCTGCTTACACGCACTTTCTGTCAGACAGATTGCTTCTTCATGTTTATATCTTTTATAAATTTATTTTGTGAGTCTTGATCCATTGGCCAGTTACCTTAATATAAAGTCTAAAAGAATGAATGCAGTTCTATCGAGACATTTCAGAAAAATAAATATCTTAAATAATATCTTTTTAAATAGACACATACAAATCCCTCCCTGCTGAAGCTATAAAATGTCCCAGTAAATGTCAACACCAGCGTTGGCCAGGTGTGCTCAGCAACTGAAAATCAGGCCTCCGGAAACACCTTTATTGGAAACACTCCCAAAGGAAGCATTTACCAGGGAAATGCCTTTTCTTAATAGGAAAAAAACCCTTTTCAGAAGCATTGCTTCATTCCTCTACTGATGAAATAGATTCTTCCTTTGGTGACACACTAAAATTCAAGGCTGACTGATAAAGTTAATGCAATAAATATGGATGTAGGGAGGGAAGGGAGAGACAGGGAGGGTGGAGGGAGAACAGATAAAATTCAATTTCATGAATATATATATATATATTAGTATATACATATATATACCAAATAGAAATAGAAAATGGAATGAGTTTTGCATTTTGTTGAGACTACTGGGGAAAAGTCTTAACTGCATTAAGCATCAAAATAAAAAGAGAGGAGGGGATTTTTAATGGCGCTGAGTCTGAGGGAGCTACAGGTCACACAATCCCACCTGCTGAAAACATCATTACTGTAAGATTTTTGTGCTTACGGGACTAATCCAACCAGTATTTATAATTATAAAATTTAAATGGAATAAAACTGCGACTGAGAGTGCTCTCATTACTGTGAAGTTGAAAGGACTGGACAGAGCAGATAAATCATGAAGGAAGGCTTGGTCAAAGCAAGGAGCAAGGTGCTCCATTTAGATACCTCTCTGAACATTTTGGCCTGAGCCATTCTGACTTGGATAACATAGATGAATGGTAGATGGCAATAAACCAATGGCCCCTTTCTCACGCATAAGTAATAAAGTTATCTCCTGCCATAGCAGTAATTACCACCATAATCAGTGTAATCCATCCATTCAAGATCCCTGATCTGTATTTCAGACACAGCCAGAGAAAATACAATTGTAGTGGTTTTAAGCAGTTTTGAGCCTGCAGTAGCATTAAAAACCAAACACCAAAGCTGTGAATCTCCACGTGCATTAGCAATTCTTTTTCGTGTATACTAGAAAAGCTTTAGGTTAGATTGATGTAGTTTACATTAGGTGCTGATTTGCCTTGTTTGTTCACACATACAAGCAGAACATGTGTCTACAACATTGCTTTTTCAGTCTTTGTGGTCGTAAGAGATGAACAAGGTCTATAAGATCTGATCCAGAAAATAACTGCAGTTGTAAAAACAAGCAAATTTGTACACATGACTACATGTATGCATCCAAGCAAATGAATGTAAAGGGACAAATGAACTAATATTCTTCAAATAAACAAATATTTGCTTAGTTGTTAATGAATATAACAGTAAATAAAAGAGAGCCTAGAAGTGAGCTCATAACTGGATCTCTGATTTTATAAACTGTTCACTCATTAACTCATTCTCTGTTTCTGTTTTGYACCTCTTGAACTAGCTATCTCCCAAACAAACCATTTTAGAGCTTACAGAGGAATGCAGATGTAAGCCAGCCAATGCTACGTTGCCTTGAAGCTGTTCCCTGTTCCCCTTTTGTTTATTAGCATAGACATAATCAACAAAAAAAAATTTAGGAATATGCTTCATTGTATAGATATTTTCTTCTTTGRTTACAAAAGTATGAGAAATGTCACAAAGTATCCCTTCTTCTGTCCCTGATATAGTTAACATCCCAATGAAATTCCTGCAGCAGAGCATTACAAAATATTTGTATCTTCTTTTATAGTTTTGATGTAATAAAACTAAATAAAATTTACTAAAAAAAATCTCACAGATAGATAAAGTGCTTCTGGCTTCTCRGGGGGGATAGGAGAATGTTTTTATTGAGCTTGAAAAGAAACAATATAAGAAAAAGCACTGAACTGAGGTAATCATGGCCTTTTCAAAGGGTGGTAAACACTTACAGGAGGAGCCGGCAGATCAATACCTGGCTCCAAGCCTGGTGTCACCGGCAGAATTTGGGGTTTTTTGATCACGGGTCAGTTTATATGACACCAGGCCTGCTGGCAACAGACGGGGTACACCTGTCTCAAAGGGGGAAAAGGATCTTTGCAGCTTTAACCTAGATTGGAAGGGGGAAAGGGATAAAAGGAGGCTCACTAGAGATAAGGCTGGCGGTGGCACGCCAATGCTTGAGGGATTGTGTGCTAGCAAGGTCCTTCAGGCTGCCGCCTCAGTGGAGGTAGGGATGGAGAGCCATGCGGCAGTAAAGACACAAGGGTTATTGATGTGTTAGAAACCATGGAAGCACCTGAGAATGGTCACGCAGGAATTAGGACTTCTCCCCCAAAAAAGGTGTCAGGATCAATAGTCCAACTGAAGTGCAGCCACACCAATGCATGCAGCATGGRCAACAAACAGGAGGAGCTGGAAGCCATTGTGCAGCAGGCAAACTATGATATAGCTGCCATCAGGGAAACATGGTGGGATGACTTGCACAACTGGAGTGCTGCAATGGATGGCTATAAACCCTTCAGAAGGGACAGTCARGGAAGGAGAGGCAGTGGGGTAGCCCTGTATGTTAGGGAGTGTTTTGATTGTCTAGAGCTTAATGATGGTGACGATARRGTTGAKTGTTTATGSGTAAGAATCAGGGGGAAGGCCAACAAGGCAGATATCATGGTGGGAGTCTGTTATAGACCACCCAACCAGGATGAAGAGGCAGATGAAATATTCTATAAGCAGCCAGGAGAAGTCTCGTAATCCCTATCCCTTGTTCTCGTGGGGGACTTCAACTTACCAGATGTCTGCTGGAAATACAACACAGCAGAGAGGAAATGGTCTAGGAGGTTCCTGGAGTGTGTGGAAGATAACTTCTTGACACAGCTGGTGAGCGAACTAACTAGGGAAGGCGCCCCGCTTGACCTGTTGTTTGTGAACAGAGAAGGACTGGTGGGTGATGTGATGGTTGGAGGCTGTCTTGGGCACAGAGATCAGGAAATGACAGAGTTTTCAATTCTTGGAGAAGTAAGGAGAGGGGTCAGCAGAACTGCCACCTTGGACTTCCGGAGGGCAGACTTTGCCCTGTTTAGGAGCCTGGTTGACAGAGTCCCTTAGGAGGCATTGCTGAAGGGCAAAGGAGTCCAGGAAGGCTGGACATTCTTCAAGAAGGAAACCTTAAAGGCACAGGAGCAGGCCATCCCTGTGTGCTGAAAGACGAGCTGGTGGGGAAGAAGACTGGCCTGGCTGAACAGAGAGCTTTGGTTGGAACTCAGGGAAAAAAGGAGAGTTTATGACCTTTGGAAGAAGGGACAGGCAACTCAGGAGGACTACAAGGATGTTGTGAGGTTATGCAGGGAGAAAATTAGAATGGCCAAAGCCCAGCTAGAACTTAATCTGGCTACTGCTGTAAAAGGCAATAAAAAATATTTCTATAAATACATTAAAAATAAAAGGAGGGCTAAGAGAATCTCCGTCCTTTATTGGATGTGGTGGGAAACATAGTGACAAAGGATGAGGAAAAGGCTGAGGTACTTAATGCCTTCTTTGCCTCAGTCTTTAAGACTAAGACCAGTTGTTCTTCAGGTACCCAGCCCCCTGAGCTGGAAGAAAGGGACGGGGAGCAGAATGAAGCCCCCATAATCCGAGGGGAAATGGTTAGCGACCTGCTACACCACTTAGACACGCACAAGTCTATGGGGCCAGATGGGATCCACCCAAGGGTACTGAGGGAGSTGGTGGAAGTGCTCACCAAGCCACTTTCCATTATTTATCAGCAGTACTGGCTGACTGGGGAGGTCCCAGTTGACTGGAGGTTAACAAATATGATGCCCATCTACAAGAAGGGCCAGAAGGAGGATCTGGGGAACTACAGGCCTGTCAGCCTGACCTCGGTGCCTGGGAAGGTTATGGAGCAGATCATCTTGAGTGTCATCATGAGGCACGCACATGACAACCAGGGGATCAGGCCCAGTCAGCATGGGTTTATGAAAGACAGGTCCTACTTGACTAACCTGATCTCCTTCTACGACAAGGTGACCCACTTAGTGGATGAGGGAAAGGCTGTGGATGTTGTCTGCCTAGACTTTAGTAAAGCCTTTGACACCATTTCCCACAGCATTCTCCTGGAGAAAGCGGTGGCTCATGGCCTAGACAGGTGTACTCTGCGCTGGATAAAAAACTGGCTGGATGGCCGGGCCCAAAGAGTTGTGGTGAATGGAGCAAAATCCAGTTGGCGGCCGGTCACAAGTGGTGTTCCCCAGGGCTCAGTATTGGGGCCAGTTCTGTTTAATRTCTTTATCGATGATCTAGATGAGGGGATCGAGTGCTCCCTCAGAAAGTTTGCAGATGACACCAAGTTGGGCAGGAGTGTTGATCTGCTTGAGGGTAGGAAGGCTCTAAAGAGGGACCTGGACAGGCTGGATCGATGGGCTGAGGCCAACTGTATGAGGTTCAACAAGGCCAAGTGCCGGGTCCTGCACTTGGGTCACAACAACCCCATGCAACGCTACAGGCTGGGGGAAGAGTGGCTGGAAAGCTGCCCAGCGGAAGAGGACCTGGGGGTGTTGGTTGACAGCCGGCTGAATATGAGCCAACAATGTGCCCAGGTGGCCAAGGCAGCCAACGGCATCCTGGCCTGTATCAGAAATAGTGTGGCCAGCAGGAGTAGGGAAGTGATTGTGCCCCTGTACTCGGCACTGGTGAGGCCGCACCTCAAATCCTGCGTTCAGTTTTGGTCCTGTCACTACAAGAAGGACATTGAGGTGCTGGAGCGTGTCCAGAGAAGGGCAACGAAGCTGGTGAAGGGTCTGGAGAACAAGTCTGATGAGGAGCGGCTGAGGGAACTGGGACTGTTTAGCCTGGGGAAGAGGAGGCTGAGGGGAGACCTTATCGCTCTCTACAACTACCTGAAAGGAGGTTGTAGCGAGGTGGGTGTTGGTCTCTTCTCCCAAGAAACAAGGATAGGACAAGAGGAAATGGCCTCAAGTTGCACCAGGGGAGGTTTAGATTGGATATTAGGAAAAATTTCTTCACCGCAAGGGTTGTCAAGCATTGGCACAGGCTGCCCAGGGAAGTGGTTGAATCACCATCCCTGGAGGTATTTAAAAGACGTGTAGACGTGGCACTTAGGGACATGGTTTAGTGGTGGAGTTGGCAGTGCTAGGTTAACGGTTGGACTTGATGATCTTAAAGATCTTTTCCAACCTAAATGATTCTATGATTCTATGACTGTTTTTACTGAACATACTGTACAGTTTAAATTACCCTCCTCCTTCTGTCTACATCTCTCATATAGATTCTGCTACATGATTTTCTTCTAGCTTGGTCTTTTATTGATCATAATAGAGAAGAATCAATTTAAAACGTAATTACATGGGAAAAGCTTAAAAATCTTRATTTACTTTGTGCATCTCTTCCAAGTTTATCAACTGAGATTTAGGAGCTTTTTGACATGCATTGTCATGTGAGTTTCAATGTAGTGTTCCTCAAGAAAAAAAAAAATTACTTAAACAGGTGTTTCTTGTCTTTGCAATATGCTAACTGGTCTTTCCAAAAAGAAAAGAAAACAAAATTAAATGAACAAAATTKATTTAAGTAAGTGATTCTTTTCCTTCTGGCAAAGGCAAGAATTTTAGCATTTTTATGCTAAACATTTGAAATGCAGGGACTTCTATAGACCAAGACAGATCTTTGTGCTAGGTGCTGCACAAAAATATAAAGTTGATATCTGCATTAAAGTTTTTACTGTCTAAATACACCACTAATTAACAGTCAAGTTCTAGTTGGGATTTTCCTTCAGTTCAGCATGAAAACTGAATTCTGCTTCATAGCGTAATAACATGGTAATTGCCAGTTTCTGTCTTACTGGCATCCAACTTTATGGGAACTTGCAGGTGATCTACCAATACAGAGGGAATACCCCAATTACAGAAAAATCATCTGTGAATGTTTGCTTCACACATTAGTCTAGAAGTGAACAGTGAGCAGAACCTCAATCTGTGCATGTGGGACTGGCAGCTGAGCGGTCATTGCAATTCTTCCCCTGTGCTGATGGGCAAAGAGCCTTTTGCTACAGCCATCAGGAATACAGTTGTGGCTCGACTGCCCCAGTTAAAGTCTTGTCCATGGGGCATCTGTTGCTTATCTCTGAGACTGAGTGAGTGAATTAGCATGTGTAATTTCATCCATTCTAAAGAAGAAGTAAGACTCAGAACTCCCAGAGTGAATTAGGGGGGTTACACCTATTGGTAGCACTGGCACATCTACATACCCATTGGGAGTGCAGACTGGAACACTCAAGTAATGTCCTTACCGGGGGGAGCGAGTTGCCTGTCTGGGGAGATATAAATGTCTGGAGAAATTCTGCAATAAAAGTCACAATGTAGGTTTTGTAATACTGGGCAGGAAATCTCCTGAAACAAATCACAGCTGACAGATTTCCAATACCTATTGCTCTGGTCAGGCCCAAAATAGCATCATTGTGAAGTCCAAGTCCATCATTTGTCAAACACGGTATTTCTACAGTAGCTATTGCGATGTGGTTCAGATTACAAAATCACTAGTGCCAGTGTGAGCCAGAAGTTTGGTGCAGAATAGAAAATATCATGCAGGAGAATTGCTTGTGGTTGAACACTGTCTGACAAAAATTCTCCAGCTAGCTTTAGAAGAGCAGTTGAAKTGAGACTGTGGCTTCATTTTAGCCAAGCGAAGTAAGCAAAGACTCACACACCTACTAAACTACTAGCAACCATCGAATAGAAAAGAAAAATCAGTTCATTTCCATCATACTGCTTGCTAAACCTCTTTTTCAAATACATATTTTTCTCCAGTTTGTGTAAACCAGCCCTTGATTTTAGATAATTCAAGCATATGATTCTTTTTTGACATGCTGGCATGCTTTCTTGATTAGAAATCTGTATCAGTGTCTTTCTATGAATGTCCCAGAACATCATCCACCCAAATATTAGAATATATATCAATAAAAAAGTGAGGAAAATGGAAAAAAAAAAGCAGGTTATCAGTCTGAGAAGAAAAAGTTGAGGGATACTCATGAAAAATTTCAGTTGCCTATATTWAAAAAAAAAAGAAGTCTTGCTAAGAAGAGGAGGAGAATACATTATTGATCTAGTCACCACGATCAGAGAGAACAAGTAATGGGCTTCACTTCTATTAAATGTGTTACAAGTCAGAATGAAGGATGCTTATATTTATTCATCAGTAGAAGATGAAGAACTCAACCTTGGCAATCATGGGGTCCAAATTCCTAGTTTTATGGCCTATCGTGGCGCAACAACAACTTCCGCTGTGAGACAAAATATGCATCCACACAAAGGAGAGTGCTTCCAGCCTGTCCTGTGGATCCAGCCATAAGCAGGTGTTCCACTTCTGTGCTTCATGGGCATTCAGCTACTGGGACAGCAACATTGCCCAGAGGCTTTTCTACATCTTCATGATGTGAGAAGAAACGGGTCTGACAGAAGCTTCCAGGCTGTGGTATCTGCCAGTAAGTCACTGGTTGACCTGTGACAAACAAAACATCTGTAAACATCTGTCAAAAAAAAAAAAAGGTAAAGGTGACTCTGCTATGGTGCAGATGAAGGAGTAGATGATCTGTTAAGCTGTCTTCTATTCTCTTATAAATTGAAATGAAAGTGAACTACAGTGTGGGTATTTAGCGAAGGGTTTGATTTACGCTCGTCTTTGTTATGAGCATGGGAATTCTCTCTTATGTGAATAGGTTATCCCAGTCCTCAGGGAGTTCTTTGATTAAAAAAAAAGAAAAAATGATCCAGTTGTAGTTTTCTTTATTATAATGCAAAGGAACCAGGCATTGTTTTGGAAAACACTGAGCATAAAGCCAAATGTGAAACATACTGGGACTCCTTTCATAAAATTCATGAGAAAGAAAAGACATTTATTTCCGTAATCCAAGGATTTCTCCAAACCCAGTGACAGAAAATGCATGTAACATTTTTTATTGTGATGCATCTGACTGTTGCACAGTTTGCTGTGAAAAGGTACACCTGTTTTTTGGAGAAGGGAAGATGTTAATGAAGTTTCAAATACTGATGCATGTATTCCTTCATTCATGTTCTTTTGCCAGTTAGCTACTTAGCGTTCAGTAGAAAACTGTTGTTTTCCACATCTCAAGGAATAAAGGTAAACAGCAATTGCTTCTTAAAGAGACCTGAAGAAAATGTTTACATATAATTTCTTTCTAGGAAACAACGGCAACAACCTAACACCAGTGAAAAGACTGTCAGTTTTCTAAGGAGAGCCCTTTCCATCTATAACATCTCACAATGGTGAGTCATACAATTGCAATTCAGAGCTGACCTACACAGCTTATTAAAAATTGATTTCAGTCTAGCTAAGCCTGTAAAGGTGCATATAAATTATGTCTTCCATGTTCTTTAAATTGATAAAAACACTTCATTAGTTATTTGTTCTCAAAATTTGTAATACTAGCACCACTGGGATAGAAGTGGAGGCTAGTGCCATCTGAAAACCCACATTCTGGCTGACAATATTTAAATAATGATCTACTATATTCATGCAAATGTTATCTGGGGACATTAAATCTCTTAGCCACTCTTGCTTATGGTTTGCATGTCAGTTGTTTTCTGAAACACAAAATTCGGGGTGCAGGGTGCTGTTGACATGATGTATTCTCTAGGAAGTCTGTTCAGATCAGACAATTACTTTTGGAACAAAATTACATGTCTGTCATTTCATTGAGACCATGTAGGTGAACATAATTGCTCTTTTTCTATTGTCACAGTTGAATTATGTTCAAATTGCCCTCTGGAGAATGCAAGGAATTATGTCTCTTAAAAATTTATATTTTTATTAGATAGATAAACTGAGTCACACAGAAAGTAGGTGAGTAAGAAAAATTCTAACAGCAATTGAGCTGTAAAGCCAGGAATTTCACCTGCTTCATTCTCTGGCCTCTGTTAATTATAGAGACCTTAATTATACAGACCTTTGGAGATAAGGTGGAAAAGAGTAGACAGACAACTATAAGGACAAATGTACCACAGGGAAAGAATTTGATGCTGGCTGCTTTTTATGTCACTTAGCAACCATCAAGGAACCATGAAGGAAAATTTTCTTGACAAAAGGAATATAAAAAGTGTAGTATAGATTGGCTGCCCAGAAATGTGGACTCTGGGTCAAAAAATGAAAGAAATTGAGCCAAAAGTCATCCAGTCTTAATTCTATCTCAGTCCTTGGGACTAATGTTCCTCACTAATTAAGTCCATCTGGAATCCTGGAGCCAGTTGATAAGAAACACCGAGYGCAGGGATTTAGGCCAGATAAATCTGGGCATCAGAAGTAGCGCTGACTGTCKGTGGGCCAGCAGTCTGGGAATCTGGCCTGACCTGGACTTCATGGTTTTCTTTTTTGGCCAGCTAACACAGTCAAACCTCAAGAAAAGGAGTGAACTGTAATAGTCTTCAAGTTTTTACACTGATGAGGAAAAGCTACAAGGTCATGGGGAGTAGCATAGGAAATAGTGTTTTGGTGTGGGTTTTTTTTTAGAAAATTAAAAAAGAACAAAACTACATCGACTCTGGGAAGACAGGTGCCTGTGTTAACATTCATAGAAGGTTTCATAGAGCTAAGAACAATGCAAACCATTTTAATTACAGCTGGTTCATTCGGGTGGAACATTCGTTTTACATTGTGAAACTCACCACCACATTCAAAGCTGTGAGGTTACTAAAACATTATTTTTCTGTTCAATTGTCATTGCCAAGTATGATGTGAATTTCCCCTACTAATGTAATTTCATGCACCTTTAGGGTAGCATCTATGTGAAAATTGACCTATAATTTGTGTGAAATATTATTGTAATATCCATGTTGGAAATGGAGCATAAAATTATACTAATATGTACACACAGGCCACATTTGCTTATTTTCAGGGCCTTGTTTCAAGACTGCTATTTTATCTACCAGGTTGTTTTCAACAGGAATCTCTTTGAATCATTTAATAAAGATCTGGAGTCTTCATTTTGATCTGACAAAATTCAAATCACTATAACTCCATTGCCTTTCTTGTATCAAAGCAAATGTCTTAAGAATCAGGCTGAGGTTATTAACTCTAGAGATGCAATTTAAAGTCACAACTGGATTCCTCAGTTTTAGCTGTGACATCTGCAAGCACCAGATTTTAAATGTGTTATATACTGTCCCTTTGAGCATCTCTCTTCTTGATGAGAAAGAAAGAGACTGAAACACTTTGTTAAATATTGAACAGTGGAATTCTAGGACAAATCCTTTGTGTTTTTATTTGCATTTCATTTTTTACTTAGATCCCAGTTGTAACTGCAGTCTAAAAATAGAAAGTTAGAAATCTCAAATCTCTCAGTAATCAGTGAAGAGAGACAGTTGCTCCTGTAGGAACCCTCATTTCTCCATCCCCACTCTGCATGAGAAAAATATTCCCCRGCTTCTGAGCAAGCTCTGAATGAGTAACTTTTATTTCTAATGTTTAGTTAGCTAAAGTTATGTAAGATGAAGCCAACCACTAGTGTCCAGATCCACGGAAGYGTATAGATACTTCACTCTAGCTGGATCTGAAGGATTTATACTCATAAATTTCAGAGACTTTGGGTTTGATTTTGTTCCCATGTAACTTTTTGGGAGAAACCTCCTAGTGATTCCTAGCATGCCAGAATCATAGAGTACAAATGGAAGAATTGAGCAACAGAGAAGAAACCACAAAGTTTTGTGCCCAAACAATAAGCCTTAACACCGTGCAATTTCCTGTAAAAAAAACCCTGATGGGAAAATTCAATTCAGTCTGAGCAATATTTGCAAATATTAGAGATTATATTGATTTGTGCATGCTTGTATTACCTAAAGCTTGTATTTGCTTATATTCCTTAATATTCAACAGAAATAGAGACTCAGTGATTTCTTGAACGGCTACGATTTCCAGGGCCTTTTTCTGCCTTCTGAGAAAGTTTCTACATATCACAGTAGGGCTGCAATTACTCCATCACTGCAGAAATGTACTCTTGCTAAAGAAAGAGCCTAATTATCCTCCTATTTCCAGCTTGTCTTTCTTGGTACGACATTTGAAAGATTTGTGTCAGAGCAGTGCCTGTAATCATACATGATCAATTTGGGTCTATCTTTAGGTCTTGGCATAGCACCTGTATTGTGTTACTGAATGAATTTGACGGGATGTTTTATGGTTCAGATATCTGCAACAGTGCATGTTGGACTTAAAAGAATCAGGAGAGGGAATGAAAGACCTCCACATTCAGTCAAGCTGGGTAGAAAGTAAATATTTACAGGAAGATGGAAATACTTAGTTTAAGAAGAAATAATGTGAATTATAATAAGTTTAAATAGTTATTAATAGGTTAAACCCATAGGTTTAAAATAAGCTGTGATTTTAAGAACATTACACCACCTTTTACTCTGTTTTTGTGTGTGTTCATGTGCATGTGTGTGTGTGTGGATGTGGATGGGTGGGTGGATGTAAATGGGGAAGTAAGCAGATGGGAATAATCTTTGCTAGTTAGGAAAAAAACACAAAAGATAAAAAAAAAAAATAATTCTGACATGCATCATGGTAGATTCAAAGCCCAAGAGAATTTTTTTTTTTCAAGGGAAAGAGACGTTCTTCTGTATTTTGGTGCCTGAGATGCTTAGCTTGATCAGGTCTACTGGACTTCCTACATGCATCTGACCCCAGATGAACGCCGTGGACTGGACAGGTCAGTGCAACCTTCACAATTTTGACCAAAAATGTAACTAAACACCAGAAAAACATTTTAATTGGATCTTTGCTCCAGGCAAGACTTGTCTGTGAAATATTTCACTCAACAAGCTGATACTTTTCAGCAAAACCTTCCAAATCACATCTAAAAGGTGAGATTTTCAAGCAAATCTATAGTGGAAAAAACTACTTTGGGAGGAGACAAAGCTTTTAAGGCAGAACTGTGGATGAATAAATTGCACTAGGAATAGTGCTGGAAAGTGGTGTAGAAATAATCTTCCTTTTTTCTGAAGGAAAACAGAACATTTTCAGAAAGTTTGTGATTGTGCACTGAACTTTATCAGGCCCACTAATACCTTTTCTCACGGAAAATTCTTACTTAATATAACCTACTCCTGAAATCTGCACAAAGTAATGCAGTAAGTAAAGGTATTCATTCTTTTGTGCCTTGAAAGAAAAGAAAAAAGAATTAAATGGTAATCTTCAATTTTTTTAAATTCAAAACATTTTTGCAATTCAAAGGCAAGAATAGGATCTTAGTAAGATGACAGTGTAGTGTCCTACATTTATTCTCTCCCAGATATGACTGTTTGAAATTTAGTCAACTTGCTGTAACTGATACTGCTTCAAACTTACTCTATAATCTGAAAATCAAGCTGTTTTGTTCCACATTTTGTGTCATCTCCAGTAATAGAGAATATGAAATTAGAGTTCTACTGGCAGTTTTACTGATGAACGATGCACAAGACAATGCATTTCACTCTTCAGTCTGTGTCCCAGGAAATTATTCACAGGCAAAAAAAGAAAATTACTTTTTGGCAATTCAAATACTAAATAATACTATTAATTCAGCTAGTTAAGAAATATTTGGTGGACAGTTTTCATAAATGTTGCATTTATAGAGCGTATTTTCTCACAAAAGTTATAAAAATGCTTAAGCAATCCAGAGATGCTTAAATGATATAATGTGAGCAAAACTAAGCATTACTGTTAAATAATAATAATGTTAAGTAAGATGGCTTTTTATAGTAAATTTTCAMCAAAGACATACCCTTTATTGAAGGCATAGGTTGAAAAATAAAAATAATATTAAATAAAGTGATATATAAGTGCATCTCCTATACAGATATACACATAGCTCTTAAATAATGATGTAGACAACTCATACTGATTCTTATTGTTTATTTAAAGTGTCTAATTTAGGTAGCAAAGCTTAGACTGTAAAATCCCTATATAGTCAATGGAAGAAAAAAAATGTCCCTTTCAAGGGCATTTCTAATCTCTAAAAATACTAAGTAGCCTTCTTTTCTCTTCTGTGTATCTAATATGGCAAGACTCTTTTCTAAACATCTAAACTGGATGCCTAAACTAAACGCTCTAAGTGGCATAATAG
>JAYKAV010002955.1:2874084-2912424 GCA_035582835.1 Phoebastria nigripes
AAAAAAAAAAAAAAAAAAAAAAAAGAAATGCAAAGGTAGAAAACAAAGTGAAAACCATGACACCACATCCTTCTAAATTCCAGGACTACTCTAAACAAACATGAAATCCTTCAGTATGCCTTCTGCAAGAAAATCTGTTTAGCTGACCCGGACAAGATGATGCACTGTATTTATGTGCTCAGCTTTTGAAGACCATGAGACATCTTTGGCTGTGCTCCCTGGTGGTAGCGCGCTCTGGGTGGCATTGGATAGCTCCTTGTCAATGAAAAAGACAAACTCCTCTGTCTAATTGTCCCTGCAGTCTGGGATTGTAGCCACTCCTTAAGGTGAAAATCCTGAAGGGCTGAACATTATTGTCTGTATAAGAAGGTTATCTATGCTCCGTGTCAGCAAAATATTTTAGCAATGTGTTACTCAGCACATTTTTTCCTGTTTCAACAAGCTTTAATGTTGACTTGGGCTGATTTTTAAGACACTTGAAAAGAAGGAACTTTCTTCTCTGTAAAAAGCAAAACTGTCACTGTAAGATTGGAGAGTGGCTCAAACACTGACCCAAAGACGTGGAGTGATGCTCTGAGAGAGAACTAATACCAGTGTATTTTTTTCTGTCATACTTGCTTCCACATCAGATTTTAGGATTATCTCTAAATTTGCTTGTTACTGACTTGTAACTAAGATAAAAACAAAGCAAAACCCTCCGACTGCTTTTACACTCAGACTGATCAACTACTGCACACCTTCAATCTCGGACCATAATTTGCAAGTATTACAAGAAAAGGAAGGAGTTCTTTAGTGCAATTAAGAAACTGGTCGTCTTCTTCCTATATACTTAATCTCTAGCATGACGATTATTTCACCTGCTCCAGCTTTTTAACTGTTTTAATCCTTCCCCACCGCAGCATTGTTACCAAATATGCAATGCATATTTACACAAACAAAAAATACTGAAATCAGAGGTCATTTATAAGTTTAATTACCTACCAAAACACCCGTTATGGAAATACCCACTATGATAAATCTGAGAGCCCTGAACCTCATCCACATAGATGACCACATTACAAGAATTCAGTGGACCTTTCTGAGGGGCAATATGATTTAAAATTTTACTAGTAGCAAATTGATCTTATCTCAAGTGCTTTAAATTCTTCACTACTAAATGTCATTTGCCTGTTGAATAGCAAGTGGGATCTTTAACAGGAGTCAATTAATCTTTGTGGTGAATTATTATTTATATAATGCTCAAAAACTGTTAGCCTCTATGTAGACAAGTATGGTGAGGACAAGTCCTTGCTTCACAGAGTTCAGACTGAGAATCTGATTCTGCAAAAACACTCTCACATGAATTTATTGAATCAAGTAGCCTCATTGAACTCCGTGATAAAATCCTTCTATGTATTTAAGCACGTACACAATTTTTGTATGGTATGTATTAAAAACTATCAGTTGAATCTATTTTTATTCCATGACACTCTCTGTTTAAAATGCCCAAATAAGGTTTTGGAACACAACCAACAAAGTTGTGCCTTGTGAGTCTAATACTATCATCAATTTCTTTATTATTGAAAAGACAAAATGGGTAGGAAGAAACTTCCTACATTCAAGAGAAATAACAATTATAGATGTGCTAGCACTTCACCTTGAGGGTGTTTGCACTTTAAGGCATAAAAGACATTTCTCTGACATTCAAATAACAAAGGTGGATCCAGCACATGTTACCGAATGACTGAAATCCTTGATTCTTCCCCTTCTTGTTTCTATCCTACCCTATATTTCTGCCTGTCATTAGAGGCATACATTTCTAGTTTGATGGCTGAAAACCAATCCCTTGAAATCAATAGGATCCTTGACACTGAATTTAGGAGGAATAGGCTTTGGCCTTGAGACTTTCAAGATAGGAGTATATCATCATTTAAARTCATCTCTGCAAAGGAAGTGGTTCAGGTGTTTTGATGTGCCTGTGGCTGAACCGCCAGACAGCAGACATTGAACCTCAATGCTCTGGATCTTAATGGATGAGCTCTCCTGCCTTAGGTAAGGAAAGCCTCCTCTATTTGCTCATTGACCTTTGTATCTGGACCAGCCAATATTAACATGGGAAAAAAAGGCACCACAGCAGATAGGTTACAAAGGCCAGTACCAGCTTAGAGACTGTGGGTGAGATGTGTTATATCAACCGGAAGAATTTTCCTTCAAGAGGCAGAGGAGAAATGAGCACGTTGAGAACAAGCAGTCCAATAGCTACTGCAGTTGAAGGGGAGAAAAAAGGAACAGAAAGAATTGCTGGGGGTTGTATTCCCATTTACTGCAGCACTTGTCTGCATGTCTCTCTTTCCTGGTGGGATAGGAGMGGTGATGCTGCCCTGCTCCCCTACGTATACAACAGCTTCATGGCTCCCCAGTCTATGAGGTCCTTCCTCCAGCTCTTGCTGGTTGGCTGGAAACTGTTAACTCAARGAAGTAACCATGGTTTCAGAGGGCACAGCATAAACGGGGGTGGTCTCAGAGGAATGGGTATCTCCAAAACTACTCCTACTCAAATCTGTGCCCAAAGTAACAATCTAGTCAACTCTAGCTATTTCAGCTAAGATAATATTTTTGTCTTTACCAGTATTAAGGGAAATACAATTATACGATAAAGACATGAAACCATTCAAGACACTTTGGAGGCATCAAGTCCACTTTGAGAATCTTTTATGTAAACCATCTGAAGAAAAACCTCACAGGCATTAGCTAGATAATGGGTACGTATATGCTAGAGTATGTGAGCTTATATATGTTCATACACATCCACACACATCTATATGAACATACATACAGTTCTGGACCTTTTTATCAGACTTTCATATGCAACAGATTCGAGAGAGTTATTTCCACAGAATCTCATTAAAAAATAACATAAATTATAATACTTAATGGCCATTTTTAATTTTTGGTTGACAGCCTGCTTTCAGTAGAAGATATTAATATAATTAAGTGCAACCAAAGCAGAAGAAGAGAACACTGGAGAAATTAGAAAAGAGTAATTTTTGTGCCATTACTGCAAGGCAAATAAAAATAGTATTTCCTTTTCATTTATGAACAAGGAAAAGCATAGCTTCCCCCACTCCTGGCAAATTTGAAACCTACTTTATTCTTCAGTCCACCTCTTGTGTTCATTTCCTTCTCTCTCTACTATTTTGGCGTTGTGTTTTCAGCTGGGAGCCATCATACCCGGTAGACCACTCACATATTTATAGCTTGGCAAATTGATTCATTCAGTAACCTGAAGTGTTGCCTGAGAGGCAGTATGACTGAGCACTGATGAAAGGGACCTAGACTAGGCTACTGTGCATAAAACAGCCTGCTGCTAAGGTGGGCTTGACAAGTCAAAAAGGCAAAGTACCACTTGTGTGTGTGTGGTGATGAGAGAGAATATTAATTGCATAGGCTACCTTCATCTTTTTATGCATTTATTTTCTTTCTTTTATAAGCTGTTTATTCTTGACTATTAAAACCCTGGCATCTTTGATTTGCTTCTGTTAGACTCTGTGCATCCTCTGTTTGCATGTATCATGAAATGTTCTGCTGGTCTCTGAGATTTAATGCAAAAGAAAAAAAACAATCAAAGAGAAACCAAGAGACTTGCTTCTCGTTCTGATTGCTGGCTGTAATTTACTGCAATTCACAGGGCAAAGGTAAGTATGGTCTTTTAAGAAATATTCAGTAATTTAAATAAATCAGGAACATTGGAATTGTTAAAAATTGGCATTTAGGTTTCTACTGGTTCCTTTGTTAGCCAACTGGGATTGATCCTCCAGGAGGAAAGGTCAAGGCTACGGTGAGAGTCTTAGTCAAAGAGCTGAAATTACAAGGGCTTTATATGAATGTGAATGTGAATAACTTATCTTTTTTTCCCCCAGTACTAGTGGTTTCCATTTCCAGCTGTCTGCCCTGCAGAGATGAGCCAGCTATTTGTGAAGCCATTGCTTGGAATTGCTGCCCCAAACATAAAGATACACCAGCACTTAGGTTATGTTAAAAGTCTGAACTCTAGTGGGTTCAGCAGTTGCTATACAAGTAAATTAGTTTTCTCAGCAGCAGAAATGGGGTCAGTGAAGGCTACGGGGGAAAGCAGAAAAGGAGGCCACTACAGAGGTTTCATGGTGTGTTGTCATTAAAATGGGTGATATATGCAGAGATGAGACAGATGAAATATTATGAATATTAAAGAAAGAGAGAAGGACACATTTATATATATTATAGAGCAGTCAGTATCACTGATTTTTAAAGGATGTCCAAGGCTGTAATCAAGTAGTTAAAGGTTGCTGCCTTCCTTCCTTGTTGGTGAGATGTATTTGCATATTCATTTTGCAAAATCTCATGCAAAATAATTTAGCTCTACCAGACAACACAGAAAAAATGATGAAGTTTGATAACACTGGATGAAATGAAACAATGAAATATAACACAGACACACACTTGCATAAATATATTTATATAAAACATATTGCAATGATTCTTTAGCTACATTATCCACTTGGATGAATTAGAAAGGAGGTTTGACAGCTAATGAGTGTCCATATAAGTGTGTCTACTAGAGTGCAGAACTGGTTTTATAAAGGACTGTTTTCCCCCCTTTCACCAAGAACCATACAAATTTGGCTAATATAAAAGTCTTAAAAAATCTTGAGAAGTGATAAAGTTCCTCTCCCCTAACTTTGTTCATTCAGAGTTAACATTTACTCTAAACTAGAGTAGCCAAACCACTTAACTAGTCAAATAAGTTTCAGCTAGAGTCAATGGTGATCAATAAGTACTTCCAAATGATGAGTCATCTCCTTATGAGACAGGTACCCATAGGACTGTCTGGAGATTTGGTTAGTATGTTCATTAAAATAAAGTCTTTGCTAAAGTATTAGCCAAAGTGTAACCCATAGAAGCATTATTGACAGATAAACTGTCCAAGCAAGAACATGATAATGAATTCTGGTAGCTGGTACAAGATATTTTTTGATGCAGAAAGAGAATAAAAGGGATATGTTTATGAAGTGTAAGGTGGATTTGCACTTCTGTGGCCTCTGTGATGGTGATGGAACAAGTCCATCCAGATTAGGTGAAATTTATTGTTGTTTTGTATCGTTGTTTTGACTGCTCTGTAAAGGAGGAGTCAAAAAATATATAAGCTTTGCATTGACCTTGTGGTTGTAGCTTTGTGGCAATGTCTTGCTACACAGCGGTCACACATTTTTGGAACAAATGTTAAGGCTGTGTCTTGTAGGCGATAAATATGACCTTAGCACTAGACTAAACCTTTGCTTACTTTCTGTGAAACAAGATTAGCATTAACATCAGCGAACAGCCAGCACAACAGCAATGAAGCTTCTGTTATTGCAATCCTGACAATTCACATGTACTACAGACAGCAGCAGTCGCTGTGAGAATAGTGTTGGACATAAATGAACTGAATCCATGTATGGAAACCCCTGCATTCAGGGTGGTGTATTTTCTATATTCTGCATTTTACACAAAAAGAGAATGGTATATATACGGAATATATGTGAAGAATACTGGGAATTATAATCTGGCTGAACAAAAGTGTTGAACTGAGGAACACTGAAAGAGAGAAAGGCTCTGATGGTGAATGGTCATGATGTTCACCTACGTGTGGGTAAGAGATCAGACCAGGGAAGGAACAGGCTACTTAAGACAAGGCAAACAGGGACTCACTCATAAAGTCTGTGCCTGCTTTTCTACAGTCTCCAGAATGGAGACCACATGTCCTCTTTTACTTAGGCAGGCTATACTAAGGTTTACAACCTATTATTGTTACCAAAAAATTGAAATAGAGTGCCCTGGGTGACATCTCTAAATGATTCAATCTTTCCAGTGCCACATGATGGAATTAAAAAAAACCCAAAACAACCAACAGCTTGCTGCTTTGTAATTAAACTCTCTTCTATATATAGATATATATAGATACATATATATATGTAATTAAACTTCTTCTATATATAGAAATATATATATGTAGAGAAGTTCAAAAATATTGTAGTGTAAAGGATATAAATACTGTTTTGTTAATGGCCTCCTGATTTTAAAATGTAACTATGATATACTCTATAATTTTGAAATTCTGTTGTCAAAGTATACTTATTATTCCATTGTTTTTGTCATTCATACTTTGTCTTGTATATTATCACACAGGACAGAAAAAAAAGTCACATGAAAAGTTTAACTTTGAAAAAGAAAATGGGATGAAGTATTTTTCCCTCCCCCCTCCAACCCAAAAATGTCAGGAAAATCATCACTTTTTTGTGATAATTTCCATTTTGATGGAATTGCGGTATCAAAAAGCAAATGGTTCTGTCAACAAATTTCATGCTGGCTCTATTGCTAAATCAATCATTTGAAATTAGAAACTGCATTATGAAGCAGCCTTTCAATATGATCACACACTAATTCTGTTTGGGTTTCTGGGTTTGTTTTTTTCCTCACAGAATCCCTGCCTCTTTGAAGGTGAAAAGCGGAAAGTGGCTATTTCAGATGCCTTCTCTTTCTTCATTAAGTRCATTTCCTGCCTGCCTGGCTTTGAAGGCAGAACTATTAATTAACCACTAGCCTTTTCATTTTTTTCATCTATCTCACATCTGTGTTTCTCAAACATGAAAGAAGGTATCTTCATGACTTCCCCAAGAAGTGACCAATGGACTGTTTTCCCATCATAAAGTTTAAGAACTAAGAGACAGGTGAAAATAAAACTATCTGATTATTTGGGGTGTCTAATTTAAGGAACAGAATTTTAAAGTTATTAGCACTTTGGCGACTTAAGGCAGAGCACTTATTTTGTCTCAAACCATGACTTAGAGGGCACAATTCTTCTGAAAATTAGATGCTGAGTTACCAAATCAGGCACCAGAAAATGAGGCTGAGAGTACTGTGAAATTTTAGTTTAAGTATTTTGATAAGCTGCACAATTGGTTTCACGAGAGGTCTCAGCAACAAAAGAAACTCCCTTCCCAAACGTCCTCTCTCTTTGGTTCTCTGTGTAGGTGATCAGTCCTCAGGACAATCAGGGAGGAGCAGAGCAAAAGCACACCCTTGCACCACTGACATTCACAGCATTTTATGAATGGCCTCCAGCGTTTTGTGCAGTAACCTTCCTTCATATCAAAGTACTCTAAAGTGAACTTGAACATCTTATCACACCTTTGCTCCAGTGATATTTGATAAAGAAACCTGTGTTTAATAACAGTAGTCAAGTTACTAATTCYAGTATCAATTTGTGTCTCATGTTGGTTCCAAGTTTTCTTGAATGCATGTGTGGCTTTGAAAAGAAGGTTGACGGACTGTTGTGTCAGTGATGTGAGTCATCTTACAGCCTCCGAGGACAGGACACACTGGCATGCTGTCTGCTGTGACTGGTGCCTTCCTAAACATCCTGGTTTTTTTATACATAAAAACAAACCCCACAACTCCTTCTATGTTCATTAGAAATTACGGTAACTTCAGAAGTGGATAGGCATTTAGTCTATGAGCAAGAAGTCCATGTTTCTGAGCTGTAATAAATTCTCTTTGTTCATTGTATAGTCATACATCGTACATTGATGCAAAAATGAATAATCATTCATATATTCTTACTCTGACGCTTTTCATTGCATCCGTATAACATGCTTTTCATTGCATCTATCATCCAAACTGATCTCTGAAAGCAAGCAAAGTCAATAGACATGCTTACAAAGGTGGCTCAATAGGATTAGTCCTTGTTGTCTTCTCTAGGATGCCTAAATTAGTCAACACTGAAGAAGAACTATGAAACACACAGAAATAAACTTCAGAACTCTGAAGAAAAAAACAAAACAAAGCAAATCAACATGAATAGCTGTTTTATGTACACTGAAGTAAGGATAGAGGAAGCATTGACCAAATCCTTAAGTTCAATTTTAGTGGGTCACTTGGATGAGGCCTCAATTCAAGTGTTCAGAAGGAGCACAAATGTTCAATTGCAGAGCTATTGGCCAAGGTGTGCAACCTGTCTGCACAGTCAATGGGAGGTTGCACACCTTATCTTCACAAGGTTCACCGGAGCACAGGGAGCTTGTCGGAGTAAGTCCTGTCCACAGAAAGGGAATCTTGGGAACTGCAGGCTGGTGAGTCTGACTTCCATTCCTGTAAGATGGTAAATGTGTAATAAAAATACGATCACTGAGCACAGGGCTAAAAATGGCCTCTTGGGAGGCTTCTGTAAGGGGAAATCCTGCTTCAGTAACCTGCTGTGAGGGCATCAGTAAAGACATGCATAAAGAGGATCCAGTGCACATAATTACTTGGATTTTCAAAAGCCTTTGACAATATATCACACTAAAAATAACTTGTTACTGGACTGGAAGAAAAATGCTTTTCTAGGCTGGAAATTAGTGAAACAATAGGAAGCAAAGGGACAGTTTTCAGGATGGAGATGGGTCAGCAGTGGGATTACCCAGGGAATGCTGTTGGTACCATTTTACCTGACATATTTCCAGGGCAATCGTCTAGTTGGCAGATGATGCTGAGCTTTTTGGGGTATTCAGATTGTTGTTATTCTACAAATCCTACAGTGTGAAGACAAAGGGGCTCTCAGTAAAATCAGTAAGATATGGATTTCAGGACTTCTTTACTTAACAGGTAGTGAACTTCCAAAATTTTTTTGCCACAGGAAGTTGTGAAGACAGTCTTTTCAGATTCAGGGAAAGAATATATAACTTCATGAACAACAGGTCTGTAAACAGAGGCTGAAAGGAACAGACTTGGATGTAGTTTCTAACATCCCTATTCAGTTGGAGAAGGAAGTGTCAGAAGTTACCAGACCATGCTGTCCTTTAACAGTCTATCATATTGCACAGTCCTGGACCAGATGGACCATTGGTCTTATCCAGAAACACATTTCTTATATTCTCAAAGATAAACTGTTGTACTTCTGGGTTATCTGAGCCACTGTGTCTGTATGGACTTTTAATATGAACAAAAAAGGCAAAGTCCCATGATTTAGCCATTTTTCATTACAGAGTTAGCTAAATTATATTACTTCACCTCTTCTGAGGGTTTAAGAGGGCAGACGGAAAATTACCACCACTCAGAGGACAACAATACCTTATTGTATCAAGGTAAATTGATTGCAGGTGAATTCTAACAGAAAAGATACCATTGTGGTTTCCAGGTGCATTCACACTGGTGAATAATACCTCCTTCATGTTCTGGGGCACCATGTTGCTGTGCATTTTGTGCATCTCAGCAATGACAAATTCTTACTGTAGCACAGCATTGAGAGATTCTTAGATTTTTTCCCAAGATTAAGTAATGAGCACTAGTTCTTTTGCAGTGCTCCTTTTCAGTACACTGAAATTTGTCCATCCACTCTTGAAATAGATAGAATAAGTCTTTTAGGAAGACATTTAAGGACTCCAAAGGAGGGAGTTCTTACCCTAGCCTTAGTCATCTATCCTAGTTAGTCATTGTAAATGTAGTTAAAATGCTGTAGATTCTTTATGATTTTATAACAAATCTTTTCTGTAATGACTCAGAAATTTTCTGTATCTTTTCTGTTACAAGGAAAATACTCCAAATTTATCTGGATTAACCTCATTCTGTTTTGATTGGATTCATCCACTTCTCTCATTTATTTATATACTGTTGCAATTCAGCCTTGTTTTCTGTAGTTGCTAGCCACTACATTAGTTCAAGAAGTCAACCAAAGTACTTCTTTATTCTTTCTTGTAGATGACATACAAATAAAGATGTGTAGTTATATACACAGACAATCTCAGTTCTCATACTAAAGATTTATATGGAGGAGTCAAATGTGTCTGTGAAAAAAATAGATTTTTCCCAGTGGAGTTTATGACGTATGGAAGATAGTAATCAAAAATTTTACAAAAAGAAAATGAAATTCTTTCTCCTTCTAAGTAAATATTTCCATGGACAATGTTTGAAATAGGTTCTTTMTCTTTTTTTTAATTCCTCCTCCGCCTCCGCAAAACTAGGTTCTGAACTTTAATAAAGCATTTATTGTTCCATTACTTTATATAACAATTGAGAAACAATCCATTGCAATTCCTTGCGTTGCCTTGCCTTTTGATATAACTCTGTATTACCAGTTTTTAAAAGCCCTATATTGGCCGCCAAAAAAGACTGTCGTGGTTTAACCCCAGCTGGCATCTAAGCACCACACAGCTGCTCGCTCACCCTCCCCCCACTCCCCTGTGGGATGGGGGAGAGAATCAGAAAAAAAAAGTAAAACCTATGGGTTGAGATAACGACAGTTTACTAGGACAGCAAAGGAAGAGAAAATAATAATAATGATAAAAAAAAATACAAAACAAGTGATGCACAATGCAATTGCGCACCACCCGCCGACCAATGCCCAGCCCGTCCCCAAGCAGCGATCGCTGCTCCCCGGCCAGCTCCCCCCAGTGTATATACTGGGCATGATGTCATGTGGTATGGAATATCCCTTTGGCCAGTTTGGGTCAGCTGTCCCAGCTATGCTCCCTCCCAGCTTCTTGTGCACCTGGCAGAGCATGGGAAGCTGAAAAGTCCTTGACTAGTGTAAACACTGCTTAGCAACAACTAAAAACATCAGTGTGTTATCAACATTCTTCTCATCCTAAATCCAAAACACAGCACTATACCAGCTACTAGGAAGAAAATTAACTCTACCCCAGCTGAAACCATGACAAATGAATATACAGAGAGTTCTCTGGCCAGCTCTTGTGGTTAGTAGTCATCAAATCCAACAGAAATCAGGGAAAGCACATGCAGAAACAAAAGCATTGCAGTGGTGAGCACTAAAACAAAATCTTCAGGGTCTAATTTCTCTAACTCCAGCTCTTTGTTACTCTTTTTTTCTTTTTTTGAAGGTTTCCTGAGCAAATTTGTTGTGTCAGCCACCTGCAATCTAAATTCAATGACTGTCCCATTAAAATAAAACCTGGTGCTAAGATTTTGTGGGAAAATCTTGAAAACGGGCTTTCTGTGTGAGAGAGAGGATGAGGTCAAGAGAAGAGAGGAGGGTGTCTTAGCTTTTGCTCAGCAAGGTGATTGTTTTCAGTTTTCTGAACTTCCATTGAATACCATGCGAAAGAGCCCTGGGAGACGTAAATCCAACTTCCCATCTCAGCTGTTTTGTGATTCTGTGATACGTGTTGATACAAAAAAGAACTCACTTCCCTAGAGGGTCATGGGTCTGCTTTCCCCTGAGCTGATAGAAATGCCTAACAGGTAAACATCGTTTTGTGATATTTTCTCCACTTCTTTCACATATTACCTCATTTATTGGTTCATCACTTGCTGATTCTGCTCTTTCTATGGTTAATAAAAATGAATCTCTTCTTGGAGAACACTCATCGCTGGAATGCCCTCTTGGTTGTTCACAGCCATTTCTGCTTCTTTTCTCCTTGTGATGCTGAGTCCTGATCTGCAGGTACCTAAACACAGTTCTAGTAAAGCACTGACATCTTTGTCAAGAAGCCAGGTATACCGTTCACATTATCACACTGATCTGGTAGTTCTGGGAATATTATCCTTTTTAGAATTAGAGTACCTGCCACCAAGAATTAATTCTTTCTTCCAAAACTTGGGATTTTGCCCTCTTTTCATTTGACAGGAACTGCTTTTATTCTTTTTTGTTATCCAGCATGTGTTACCAGGCATTTGATTACAGTAAACAGGTTATTCTAAGCAGAGATCATTATATGAGAAAGATGATATAATTTTGTTTCTCCCTTCACTGAAAATTCAATGAATTGTAATGGAAATAACCAAATTGCTTTCAGTGATGTAGGGGTTCTCACCCATGCAAATGAAATAAGCTTCAGTCTGACTCATGCGAGGGCTTATCAGCAGATTGTGGCAGAGACTGCTTTGGAGACTGCAGGGAGGGAATTGCCCGCTGAGTGCAAGCGAGCAGGAGTGCATGGCATGCTTCTACCACTAGGCTTCACCCTCCATGAGTTAAATTCACTGCTGATTGTGAAGCAAAGGCATTTGAGGGGATGTGAGAGGATACTTGTCATGCAGTATAGTCTCCTTAGCTCTCCAAGAGCTAACTTTACAGCTGTTTACTACAATTTCTCCCATGCCACAGTAATGGGGTGGGCAAAAAGATGGCAGTAGCAGTCCTCTATTGATTAAAGATGACCTACAGAATTTCCTTCCTAGGGATCAAGAAGCATGAGAGGTAAAATGCACATCCTGCATCCAGAGATTCAAGTGCTGCCCAAGGTGTATCTAAAGTATTCTCTAATTTCATTCCCCTACCAAAAGCCCTAATTGGCCCTGAAAAGTGAAGGATCAGCCATCAGCTTTGTCACAGCTCTGTCCATACTATTGTACTACTTACTCTCTCTTCCTCCTGTATCTCATCCTATCCATTCCTGGAGTGTAGGAGGGACTCTACCAGAGATCTGTAACGTTAGCTCTTGTAAAGCAGTATAGGCACCCTGCATGGGAACTCTTCTCTGATATACCTTCATATTCCTTGATCYGAGTGGGATCCTGGGACCCTGATGAAAGGAGGCTGGCAAGTACAATATGATGAAGCCTCCTCCTTCATACACCTTTCATTTCAGTTTCAGAAGAACAGAAGTGAGGAATTATAAAGACATAACACAAATCCCTCTTTACTTTAGCCTTGATAAAATCAGATGACAACCTGACTGCATTTGATCTCCAGCCTTCTATGGAAGCAGCTGGGCTTTGAAACTACACTGTAACTTCCAACTTGATTTTCCTCACGAATAAGCAACTGTCACCAAATCCACTACTGAAAGCAAATTACCTGAGTGGCACTTCTTAGGGCCTTGAGTAAGTGAATGTTCCTGTACAATTTTCAGGCATGTCCTCATGAAGGTATCACTGAGTGTCTGTAGCTGCAAAACACTTGAACAGTCTTACCRGGAACATCGGTTATGTACTGCAAATTGTGAAATAAAATCAGGTTAAAGCAAATAAGCCAAAAGAAGTTAAAGGAGTTAACTACACAACTCTCACTGAATGTAAGCTCTTGATGTTTTTGCAATCTCATTTCCCATCTCTGGTTGAGGACAGATGACGCGTCCATGTGCAGGTGTTGTCTTTACAACAAAATATAACTTTTYGGAGATTTAGCCATCCGGTATCCTCTTTTAATTCAGTGTCAGATCACATCTCAAGAAAGCTAAGGCTTGACTTAAGTCAGCTGGCTTCAGTTGCACCGTGCTGATTTGTGGCCATTGAAGATGCAGTCCTCAGTTTCTGGCATCAGAAGAGTCAAGATAGTTCAGCAATTTTGGGGAGACGGGTTCTCTGTGTGGGTGTAAGGCCCTCATCTGAGTTGTAGAGTACCAAATTTAAACTCCATGTTCTGCCTGGGACTGGACACTGTGAAATTTCTGATGCAAAAGGGGCATGGAGAGTGTTTGAATAACTTAAAAGCTACCACATTTTGAGTAAGCAAAGGGGAGCTACAGAAAGAGCTACTACAAAATATACCTAATGAAACAGGCTGTTTGTAGCAATATAAAAAAATTTTCTCARTGTGACCTATAGAAAATAATTGATCTAAATTATTGCGGATTAAAGTTGTCTGCACTGGGTCTACCTGACACAGAAGAGAAAGAATTTGAACAACTGAATATATTCAACCTTCACCAGCCCAGGACTCAGAAAGCAAGAGGTTCTGACCTGAGCTGGCTCAAATAGCCTGCAATGCAGCACAGTTTGCTGTGACTGCACTGTTTTGATGGTTACAACTTTCTTCTCCCCCACTCTTTTCCCTCTTTCTTCCTCCCCTTCCCTCCGTTCCCCTCATTTTATTTTCAAAGTATTAATAGGAAATTTTGCCCATGAGAAACTCAGTAAGAAAATGGCCAAAGTCCATTTTCCAAACTGGTTTAAGATTTAATCTGAGATTCTAGTTTACTGTCTGAGTGACAATTTTATCAGTCTACTATCCAGTCAGCATTTTACATCACTGCACTTGATTTACACAGCTATATAAGTCAATTAAATGAAGTAGGTAAACTTCCCCTCTCCTTCCGCCTCCCAAACAACTCTTTAAGACAGGATTTTTGATTTTGTTGCGCTTCAGTTATCTTCATCTGACACATGCAGAGTACTGTGGCATGATGCCACAGGAGGTCAAACAGCAGCAAAGAAGGAAAGAAAAGGGAAAAGGAAAGGAAAGAAAAAAAAAACATGCTGAGGAGTAGATTGTATTAATGTGTGTACTTTAATAGTTCTTGGCACATGAGACTTTACGCTGAGGAAATGCTCAATATAATGCATCTTTTCAAGTAGTAAACAGCAAGTGAAGGATGAAGCCAGGGATARATCTTCTTAATAAATAGCTTTCAAATGCTGCTGCCCATGAAGCTGCTGCATTGACAAAGTGTATTAGTTAGGACAATTGTTAAGTGAACAGTTCATGTTTATTCTCCAAAGCTCATCCCCTCACAAAAGCCTTGATGGATATAAAGATTATGAGAGTGTTTTAGAAAATATAGAAAAGAACAGAATTAGGTGTAGGCTATCTAATGAAGGAATTTGGAATAAATGTAAGAGGACAGCTAAAAATGAAGGGGATAATTGTCTTTGTGAGCAGAAGTTTTAAGAGAACCTGTAGCAAGGTCAACACATGACAAAGATAGATAGTGTCTGGGCAATGTGAGCACTTCTCTGGCATTTGTGAAATTTGGGTTCTTCTCCTGGATTTGCCACTGGATATAGTCTTGGAAAAATTACTTCCTTTCCATAAATATTTTTCTTTATCTGTCTAGACTATAAATGGCAATTGCCCCTTTATGCGTTCATATAACATCTTGCTCGATGTGGCCAGCGTGATTCTAGTACCAATATCCTACTCACAACATGGGTTTGGTCCACTCAGTAAGAGTAGCAAAGCAAATCATTATTTCAAGTGTCTTCTATGCTTAATTTGTTTGTTATAGCATATTTGCCTCTTTTAAATCACATTTTTTTWAAATTTTCTTCAGAGTTTGGGATTTTTTTATTGTTATGTTGATAGACTGCCTCTGTGGCTGGAGTTGAATATTATATGCACCTCATTAAAGGAGAAGTAGCAATGTGAAAACTGTGAAGTACATTTTGAAATTATATACCTATTTTTTTCCTCCTTCCTTTGGCATTTTCAAATTTTGCGATAAAAACCTCAACAGAGAAGGCTGTCAGTTTTTTCCTACTTTAATTTTAATTTTTTGTTATTTTGAKCTCAGATGCTTTCCCCACATTTCCTTTAGCCCTCTCTTTTCACAATGATCACAGTCAGTGCCAAAGTCATTGTACTGGGAGTTTGTATACCAGCAAAATAATAATCCCACCATTTGCTCTAATTAAATATCTGTTTTCTGTGGATTTGTTTCCATTCCATTCACAGATGCGATGGCCATCTGTACTGAGCTCCTCATGTTGGCTTTGACATAGCTGTCACAGTGTAAACATGACAAAAAAAGTATTTAGTACAAACTGTTTAAAACCTCTCAGGAGTCTGAGTAAATATCTGAGAAGACAGCCTTTAAATCCTTACCAACATGGCTTCAACTCACTTGTGCTTGCTGGCTAGAAGTCAGTTGGGTGTGTCCTACTTGTACCAAATCCACATCCCAATTTCTGTGTGATCAGGTAAGTCTAGAAGATGTAGAAAAAAATGTAGTGTCGTATAACAGAGGAGTAAGGCCAAGGCTTTGGCATTCAACAACATACACAGGTTTACTAGTGGGACAGCTAAAGAACTTTTGCTTGTGTTTTGGCAACAACCAGAGCCCCCTGAGCCAGCCGAGAGGGGAGCAGCGGGGTGTCTGGTGCCCACTGCACCCACACCAGCCACCTGTGCAGTCTCTCAGCGCTGCCCAGTAGCCCCGTGTGGATGGGCAACACAAAAATGYGTTGAGGACAGCAATACTGATGGCTTGGGTGTTTTCTGCTCTGCACACGTGTTAGGGATGAGCCTTGGATGTTCAGGGAGTAGAAATAAATGTCACTGCCTTGTAACAGATGGGCCATCTGAAAACTGCTGGAGGCAGCAGCACCAGGTYGGAGCTTATCATTTATCTGAACTTGTTCAAAGTTACAATGATATCAAATAGACTAATCAACATTTTTTTTTTTTTTTTCCTCAAAAAGGGAATTTTTCCTTTGGATGTTTCTCTCATGAAGGAAATGGGAAGGAGATGGGATCCAACAACCCCAGACTGTTGTTACCATTAAACTACTTACAGCCAATATGGTCCTTATCTAGTTCCTCCTTCAAGTTGAATGCAGGGGACAGGACTGATCCCATCCTTGATCTTGATATACGGAAACTTTTCTACTACAACCAACAAATAACTAGCAATCAATCTGTGGCAATACTACTTTATGAGGTGCCCAGAAAATTTCATTAAATACCTCTTCAAGGAGTTATAGTAAAACAACTGTCAAATCTGTAAACCAAAACACACTGAATGTCTCCACATGCCTGTCGAGCCTGATGCATTCACAGAAGGCTCTCTGCCTTTTGAAGTCAGCCTTCAGGTGAAGTGTGCCTTTGTGCTATTGAAACATCCCATTTTAAGCCTACTTCAAATACTGAAATGCTCCTTYTTCTGATTAGTGAAAGTCTTAAAAAGAAATGGGGCAGTTGGAGAAGGTTTCAAGAACAGCAGAAGGCTGAGGAAAAACTTCCTTCTCCTGCCTTTGGTTAAAAAGCACTAAAAATCATTTGACATTGTACCTCAGAGTCAAACCCTGCTATGTACATAAAAGGAAGAGGAGGAGGAGATAAAGATGAAGAAATGTAAGACTTGAAAGTGTTTTGTCTCTTAGGAACTCACTAAGGAGCTGGGGATGAGAGCTTAAAAAAAAAAATCTAAAATTTTTCTCTTTCCTTCCTACACTTACTGAATTCAGTCCTTTTAGTTGCYTTCTTTACACCCTCTGTAGAGCTGCAGATGACTTGGATAGTTTTGTGAGGAAGGTTAGGACACTCCATATGCAGCCACACTCAGAAASTCTCTGACTTCACCTTGAACAAGGATCCCATATTTTAGGCAGCCTTGGCTGCCTAGATTATTCTACTGCACTATCCTTGAAATGGGGAAAGGATAATTTGCTGCGTGCGGGTAATGTTATTGCTCCACTGAAGACATAAGAGCTCCATCAGTTTATGCCTGCAGAAGATTTGGATCTAATCTCTGTAGCAGTAACTTTACAAATAACTTAGCTGTGGCTTTTTGTTTTCAATTTCATGCCTTGTATGTCATAACTCTTCTGTGTCTGAAAATTTCTTAGAGTGTAAGGCATAGTAGAGAGCTGGAGCACTCAGCGTAAATTGTGCTCTCTCCTTCACCATGAAGCTATTAAACATATATACACAGAGTAGTTGTAAAGGACTGGTATGTGATGTCAGAACATAGGGGCATTTCAGRCACATACATTGCATTTTCTGCACACAGGAAACAAGATAGATAAGGACATTCCCTTCTGCTCCTCCATACCGCATCTTTCAAATGTTCATGCTTCGAATGTTTCATGTACTTCTAAAGCCTAATTGAAACATTCCAATTAAATCTAAACATAAAGTGAAGCCAATAATGGAAGATTCTTTTATTAAGGTACAAGATATGGAGACAGAGATGGACCTTCAGTAGATTTCCAGATTAAGATTTTCCATTCCACTCTTCACCACTCATAGAAGAAAATTCCTTCAGATAAAAGACAATAGGAGTCATTAAGCTTATGGCTGAACAGACATGGGGATAATGGTATTTTTATTTATTTAGGGAAATCTGTTCAAACGTCCACTGGAATTCAAGTTTCCCTTGTGTGTGCCATTTGGTAAGAAGAATAAAGACTCAAACACTGTCAGGAATCCTAAATTCTCTTGAGTTCTGCCTTGTAGATKTAGATTACTTGTGAGAGGGTAGTATGAACAATCCCTATTCAAACAGTCATTAATTGTCTTCAGACACTTCCTTATTACAATATTGCTTAGGCACTAATCCTTCCCTTTCCATACCTGTGCATTTGATCAACTTGGCCTATGCAGCATCTATATGTTTGTCTTTATTGCTTTGGATTTGATTGATTTCAATGCATTTTCTTAATTATTCATATAGCACAGCCATTTAACTCTACACTCAGCAGAATAACTCACTTGCCCTCCCGGCCCTAGATCGACCATGAATTTCACTAGGGACACTCTTCACTCTCTCTTCCCAGAGCTTAATGACAATATCTCATGCTGCTGGACCTTGTATTAGAAAAAATTTTGAAAGAGACTGCTTTGACATTTTCTTCTGAGCTTAGCCATGAAATGTTAGTAATTACTGCCCACATTTATGTTTTTTAATAAMTTACATATCCTTTCTGAAGTAGTTTTATCTAATCTATAAAGAAGAAAATTCTACTACTGGAAAATTAATCCAGTGGTAACATTAAGGTATATCCTCATCTTGCTTGGGATCTTAGGTACTTTCATGTCTATCATTACTGTAAGATCAGAACATCTCACAATTCTTCATTAATTTTCATTTAAAGCAAGAAAAATGGACTTGATGCTCTATTGAGATCCTTTCTATCCCTATAGTATATGATTATTCTCCCTGTGGCCTTGTAAGGCAGGAAAACACTATTTTATAGATTGATAACTGAGGCAGACACCAAAAATTATGATGAAACTACCTCYAGTATGTGCCTATTGTGGCTATCATATGATTTTGACATCTTTGATCAAGAGACCAATGGATAGTTGAGACCAGCTGTAATCAAGGGCTACAAAATCTTAGATTTCAATAAACTCCTGGAAGAGAAGTAATCATGATGCCCATATTATGGATCTGTAGTTGATGGTACGAAAAGGGACTGAGCACAAAGACATATGGGCCAATGGTAGAGCACAGCATTAAAAGCAGGTCTATGGCTAACGCTGTAAGTATGCTTCTAAAATAACCTGATGCAACACCTGTTTGGCACTATCCAGTCTATAGCCTTGAAAGTACAACCTGCTTTTGATTAGGGAATGAGTTATAGTTTTCCCCATACTTTTGATTCACATTGCTATTTTCTAAATATGAGTTCAGTGGGGAGTTGCCAAAAATATCCATCAAAAGGCAGTATATTTTTTGAGCTACCTGTAGCATAGTCCATGGAATAATGAAAGGATGTCTTGACAAGAATATGTCTCCAGATAGGGGAAGGCTTAACTACTTATCTGCTCAAAAGTACAGATGTAGCTTGCAGGCACCATAAATGCTACTTTCCTTACTGTGCCATACCTACTTCCAAGCATGAGGTGATGTAAACACAGTCCATGATTTATGTCTTCTTTAAGTGTATGAATTATTTTAGTCTTACCTGTGGTTTCTTGTTTTATCTTTGAACAGTTTGCAGATACATACAGGTACGGTAAAGGTGTTGTGATATGCCTGTGGAAGAAGCCAGAGAGAGATGTATCTTTGTGGGTAACACATGGTGGTGTGGTCAAGATGGGCCTGRGACAGAGATCAACACTGCTGTTCTGAAAACAGTCTTCAGATGTATTATTTGGGAAGTGGTATAACACTCCTTTCACCTGGGACTCTGTCCCATTCCCAGACCAATGGCAGGTGAGTAACGAGATGGGACCCCAGGCTTATGCCAAGTCGTGCAAATTATTATGGAGGGATCATCTTTTCCCCAACCCCCATCACTCATGCAATCCAGTTCAAGTAGCACATCCTCCACTTTCTGTATCTCTTTTTTTATTATCTGGTACCCATGCTAGGCAGAAATTTCAAGATTTCTAACCTTGGTTTGAAGCCTGAAAGCAGTTTGTGGTCTGCATCATATCCTGTTAGAGACGTTTCTGAGCAATCGTTTCCCTTTATAGAGTGCAAGTCTCCTACCTGCTCACACCAGTCCATCAGTTAAGCCCTTCCATCAATATAAATAGCCTCACCTCTGATATTCAGTATCGCAGTACTTTGGCAAACACCTGGCAATTGAGACTCACTGTGCCAGGAGGCTAATATCATGTCCAGCATTGAAAATGGTGGAAGAGAAGTGCTGCACAGCAAGTAATAAATTATTGTTTTTCAGAATAAAAGGGCAGTGGGAAGATAAATTTACCACTAAGAAAACTAGCGGTGCGGTGGCAAGTGCAGAGTTTTAGAAATGGTCCTCATGCAAGAGCATAATCAAAATCCCTGTTGAGTCTCATGCTTCCTGCTGAGTATAGAGCAGGAATAGTGTAGTAAAGAGGTGGTAAATCTGGGTTCTGGAAAGAAATCATCCTCCGGACCTGACCCCCACCTCCTGGCCTCAGTCAGGCTTAATCTGTCTTAGAAGGCACTGACTCCATTAGTTTCTTGTCAGAGGAGTTTGAAAGAGTCTGGAAATCAGATTCCTTTCAGGTAAACACCCCTTCTAAAAAAAAAAAAATGAGAGAGGCAGGATGCTGCTTGCCTCCATGACTTAAGTCTAAAATCTTATGAGTGCAAAAGCCCTCTGTTATGGGATTTCTGCTCCTTCTGATTTAGACTGCTGTAAAGAGAAATATTAAGCAGAGAAGACAGACTAACTGTCTGTCTGTTCTAACACTGCAGTGTTAAYGTGGCACAACCTCCAGCAGATGTACTGCACTAGCACATCGTTTCTGGGTTGGAGCTGGCTCTGTCTTCGTGCCTCAAAACACAGTCAGGACAAATAGACACCCAGTTTCTTGTCATTGTCCCCACTGGCACCTGGAAGTACAAAGAGAKTTGGAAAAGAAACCCGTCCTTGTTTTAGTGGTGTTGTCAACACCGTGTTAATGTGATGCTGGCCTTTTCCTAGGCCAGCAGCATTCCACTGTGGATGTGTCGGTCTGCTGAGATCTGCCTGGGGGTCTCCAGCCCACGCTCCTTTGCTCTGTGCTTTCCTTTCCCTCTGGCATTTTTATAAAGAATCACTTCTTCTTTGTTGCCGTCTGTCAGTTGTTGAAATGGGGCCAGATGGAAGCCTCCAGCTCATTTGTGATTTATGGTCCAGCGTTCAGACGTGACTTCTTGTGCTTGTGCTCTGGATCTCCTAAGACTTTTAACAGCCATTGCACTCACAGTAGTGAAATAATCAGGGCCAGGAAGCAGCCTTCGAAACCACCCCATGAAGGCTCATACTGCTTAATTATTTGCATGCTACCTGGCACGATTTTGGCCTATGTCAGTAAGCGTTCTCCCAACCAGTGCCCAAACATGGTTTGAAGGATAAYATGGGCTGGAGATGTTTGTTAGTATTCAGTAGATATGAAGTAACTCTGTTTTCAAAGGAGGGAAGACAGTTTAGCCGTCTGCTGACATACCACTGGGTTTCAAAGACAGAGAACAGGCTCTTTTATTTAATAGCATAGGCATAACTTTAGACAAGTACTGCAGAGGTCTGGGAATACTGTACTGTTTACAGCCTCCTGGGTTGAGTATTTTTTTCATAACCTGCTTTGAGCAGCAATGTGGTTACATGCTGASTAGGTAAGATGAGGTGAAGACTATGCCAGGGTCACCCCATCTCAAGAGTGAGAGGGGGCCCCTGGAGCAAATTTCCCCTTGTGCAACAGGCTACTCTCCTTTACTGGCAGGTAGGATCTTGGTTTCTCATTCTCTCTCTCCTCATCTCTAACCTTTTCTTGCCCTTAGTAGCCTGCTTCAGCAATGCATCATCACGCCTGTGTCAGTGACCTGCCCTTTTCCAGTGGCAGCCTGCACCCACATTTTTGTGTATAAAACCAACATATTTCAATAACTTTCTGGTTATGTGAATAGCTCTTTTCAAGATCAGCACTTTTACATGAATAGGAATGGTCCAAAGCGGTAGAAAAAGTGATTTAGTCAGACCAAGATAGAAAAGACATTTAAAGAAAATTACTGTAATGTTATTAAAATTTACCTGGTAATTCTTTTTTTTTTTTCCAAACATAGTTGGGAGGGGATGCAGATTAGTGGGGTACTGGCCTGGGAGTCAGGTCTTCAATTTTAATCTCTGCTTCCGATCTATATTGTGACACTGAATTGGTCCTTCACCATTTTCTCTACCTCATCTCCATCTTTGGGAAGGGTCTGTCACGCACTAACTGTATGTTGATTGTTAAGCACAACAAGGTCCTGATTTGAATGAAGCACAAATTTAATGCAAAAAATGAACTGTTCAAATTCAACATATTAGTCCACAGCTAAAATGTCCTACACAGATTCAAGTATCAGATGATATAAGAAGATCTTATTGGAAAGGCAGAAAAGAATAATATAAAGAAATGAGTGTCTCATTAATTAGGGAGGAAGTTGACTTAGCAGAGAGTGGTGGAAAAACTTTCCTATTCCCTGTGAGTTTAGAGAAATGATACACACTTCACGTGGTGTTATTCTACATTGCACTTAGCACAAGGCTGTCAAGTACTTAAATAATGTGGGGAATAATTGTACAGCCTTGAGAGTGCAAAATGACACCCATTTCATATCATGACATAATGCAGTGTAGTCATCTACATGGTATAGTGATGAAAGGTTACTGTTTTATTTATAAAATCAGTAATGAGATCAAAAATAATGGTGTCATAATTGATGTAAAATTGCTCTATTAGAATGATTTACGCTCATTATACTAGCTCAAATTATTTTTAAATGAGGCATTTGGGGTTCATATTCATTGTCTTTTGTCTAATTTCAAGAGACATTTAAAATACCTTAAAGCAGAAAATTAATTGAGTAGGTCCAGAATACAAAAGCAGTCTTGAAATGGAAGTAAAGTTTGTTCTAGTGATTTAAATATATACTTCAAAAGACATATGGGAGAAAAAAAGCAAAATGATACTGTTTATCTGCAATTTATAGGTTTAGATGCTGAATAAAAATGGAAGAAAATCTTTCCTCTCTTTGAAACAAAAATAATATTTCATTGTGATGGGGAAAAAAAGGACTAATTTCTCAAGTAAAGGTGGCATTTTTGTCAAAAGAAGAGCATGTTTCATTTCAAAATAGCACAGTAGCTGCAGCACTTGTCTGAGATATGTCTGGATGTGGGACTTCAGTGAAATGCTCTGATGCACCGTGGCAGTTGGCTATCCCAAGGAAGTCTTTCTCCAAAAGTCTCCTTTCTGTTTCGTAGCGTGGGATTTTACAACTGCTGAACTGTTCATGAAATTAAATTATTTTTCTTATCTTTTCTGAATCAATACCTTAAGAGGATTTGTAAAAGTAAATCCAGCCTTCATTATATCCTATTCTTTACTAGACAATCTGGGCATAATTCTGCTCTTGATTTCACCAGTAATGAAATTACTCTGAATAGGAATTGGTTTAGTGGAGGCTAACATTCAGACTGCAGCCTTTTCTACTACTGGAAAAGATGCTAGTCTCCAATCGCCCCAAATTTCCTTTAAATGGGAGTCATGCTGCAGTTGTCTGTCATCTAGAGATGGAACTGCCTAGAGAAAACAGAACACCGTGAATACCAATACACTCTGCTGTGCTCTGTGGGATGTTTTTCTTTAGGAGGTCCAAACTCAGGTCAGTAGAAATCCATACAACAGCAAATAGCAAGAATTTTACAACAGTCATGCAGACGAATTTTTGTGAGAGTCATGCCAATGAATCAAGTTAGAGACTCAATCCAAATTTGTCATTTGTGCGTATGAAAATCCACCTCTAACGTACAACACAGTCAATCACTAGGCGTGGCAATGACTGCCCTTATATGAATGTTAGATGCAATTATAGTGAAAACAGAGAGGTCTAGGAGCCCAACTCTGGCCTTCTATGGAACTAAAAGACAGTATTTTTACTAACAATATAATTGTAGAATAAATACAAGGGGTGGAATGGCTCACCAAATTACATTGTACATGTAAGCATCATATGTTTAAGAGCTGCTACTTTAGAAAAGAAGATATAAAAGAAGAATTACTTTTATTGAAGTATGCAAACTGTGGTGAAAGAAAAAGAAAATTTTAACAATTCCTCCCTTTCTTGAAATGTGTGGGATAATTCACTATTAAGCAAAGCATATGTTACAACACTTTGCAGATGTTCGTTGTGAGGAAGGTATCGCTGGAGAGATTAAAATAGCCTCCGTGAGACTTTTTGTTAATTTTCCAAACAAGTTTCCATCAGCAGATATTTTTAGCKGTTAAACACAGATCCACTAAATGGGGGAAAAAAAAGACCTTCAAATCCAAACCAGACATAAAKCTTATTCTGATTCTGTTGTGTGCTTCAATGAAACATAAAAGAACAGGTAATAAGCAGTTATTTCGATAGCAGGTGCTGATTCCAAGGCAGACCGTAACCTTTCAGGGGAAAAAGGCCAATTTTTTAGGTTTTTTACATTGAATTTAATCAGTACTTTTTTTATTATTTAAATTTGAAAATTTTCCCAAATCGTCACAGTTTTAATGTGCATGGCTCAATCAGGAAGTCATAAAGGGCATACTCTCAAAAAATTAATTTTAAAAATATCAACAAATTGTGAAATGTAATTGACTATATTTTACAAAATAAGGCCTGATAAGAAAACAGCTTTGCTTGCCTTTTATTTTTAAAGGAAGGGTAAAAAAAGAGGACAAGTTTTATTGTAGGTCACAGTTAGTAATGGCCCAACAATAGAAAAGTTTTGAAGGTACAGATTCTTTATTAATAATAACTGTCAATGTCTAAAAGGAGTTACCAAGACCTACCTAACCTCTATCTAATAATCAGACACAATTAAGTGTCTCCAATGCCATATCATCTCTTTCATATGTTTTCCAGAACACAGGCTTTCCATTTATTCAGAATATTCTGTTTTATGGAAGCTTTTCCCAGAAAAGACAGAAAATGAGGTGTGAGTTCATTGCTATTCCTCAGTGTTGTAGTGTCTCCTCTTTCATGGGGAATGAACATACAGGCTGAATCCATTACTGACTTCTCTCCACGTACATGCCATCATCCATGTAGCTGTCACATAATTTTGTTCATATTACAGTTTCATGTACTATTCATCAAAGCCATTTAGCGGCAAACTGCCTACAGCTAGCATGTCAGAAAGCTCCTGAGAAAGAACAGGAAGGACTAGCCTGAGGTGGGTGACATTTTTCAGTGTTTTCTAAAGTTTTCATTCATAAAAAGTGTGTTATTGTTACCAAGTGAAGATTATGATCATCTATTATTTATGATCATCTTGATGCTTACTGCCATCCAGGCCATGGATATTGTGGTTTATATTGGACTCAGTGGTATCACTGAGCGTGCCTTCTAATGCAAATGGGAATATAATTCAGGAGCCAATTGCATATTATTTAATTGGCATTACCCCTTAGCATGTTTCTTTATTTCACCTTTCAGTGAACTGATTGAAACTAGCATACCAAAATTATCAGCTTGTTCCTACAAATACAGCATGGTATCTTAGTATAATTCTTAATATTTAATTTGGTCTGTTCTGTGATTTCATTAGAAAAAAAATAATATAAATATAATCGTTATGAAAAGTAAAATAGCAACCCTTTCAAAATCCAATCTACTCTTCAAGCCAGTACCACAGCTTTCCCCATGTTTCACCGTCAGATTCTTGTAATGGCATAAAGTTTCCTTTATTTGGCTTATAGTTTGTGGTAATAACTTTGGACAATGGACAATGGACAAACTTTTGTATGGCCTTTTTAAATACTGAGATAAATCCAGACTTGTAAAGTTCAGAATTTTGACTATGAGATTTGTGGTTTAGAATATAGATTTTTTCCACCCTTTCCCCCCACCCCGTGTGTCTCTGTAGAACCCTGCTTAGCTTTTTTTGGTAAGCAGCAGACAGCCAAGTGTCACTAGGAACAAGACTAAAGTAATTTGACTATGAAGAGAGACATTGATACTGCTGCCCTTTAGTCAGATGGAATGAGGACTACTGGGAATAATTTATTCTGAGGTTGGCAAATTTTCGTGCAGCCTACATCCTATCTTCCAGACCCTTCTCATTGAAAAAATGCAAGTTCAGTCAGGTAATAAAATCACATTTTCAGCATAACAACGTAAGTGTTTGGCTTATTCCAGCACAAAACCCTTAAGATATCTGTGAGTAGTTTGGGTTTATTTCCAAGCTATTTAAGGAGCCACAAAATGTATCTCCGCTCTTGCAGCTCTAGTAATTCTAGTCCATTTTATGCATTGTCTTCAATCTCATTTTATGATACTAAGCCCAAAATAGGATTCGTGTGAGTGAAGCTACGAGCTTGCCTGAAATCCTCCATGATACCACTGGGAGATCCCAAAGGGAAAAGTGGCTGTAGGATGGAGCGTGGCTGTGAATGAATCTACCTACCTATGGTCTGTACCCTATAGCATGGTATTGGTGTATTGTGGCATGCAATGAAAAACAAAGTCCTCTGAGCTGGAAAAGGGACATGTCATCCAAATGCCAGGTGCAGAAGCTGCATAATAGCATTTGAACATTAACTCAAGAGTTCTTGAACTCGAGCGTGCTGCTATTGTACCAATCTCCTTCCATACAGTCAAGTCTGGGGCCATTTAAATTGTGCTGAAAAGAGTCCTGTAGCCTAACAGGAAGGGTCTGGAAACTCTAATACTCAAGCACATAAGTAAATACTCCTACACATCCAAAGACATTTGGAGGATTTGGTTACACTTCTAATTTTTGGAGGTCCGAATTTAATCTCAAAACCTCTGTTTGAGGTTTGTCCATCATTCCTACAGCTAGACCCCCTGAAGGAGAAAAGCTTTATTCTRAGGTCCATTGTTAAGTCACATTTATTTTGCTGCTGTCATAAACTCTGAACCAAAAATAGCATATATAAAAATACCTTTCAATTCTCCCAAAGTGTTCTCTCTTCTGGACTTTTAAGTGCTTTACATCACTCACTCAGGGTCACATTTCTGTGACTTTTCTGATGTTGAACAGAACCATGCTCTTCAACCCTGAGAACTCAGGGTTACTAAGTATGGGCAGATATGTCAAATCTTTCCACTAATCTAGGGTACCATGATTGACTTCTTTTGAGTCTAATTTTACAACTCTCACATTGAAAATAGATGTGCATTTTTAACATTACTATTAATTTCCATGGAGCTACTTGCAAAATACCATAGTCCTGGAGTAGAAGTACAGGACCTTTGAATTTTCCATGGCACTAAATGTGGCATTGAAACATTTAAATAAATCAAGATAAGGTTAAACATCCCCCATCACACATAAAAGATTTCTTTTCCTTCCTTCATACTACAGAATCRTTTAATAGCTAACTAATACTTTATCTCTGAGTACAAAGGAGGAAACCTCAGTCCACCTGCAGGTATCATCTCACTTCTTTGGTAGGTGAGGGATGAACAGGGCTTTCATCTGTATAGAACAACAAGTTCTCCCCTTTTCTGCACATAAATGCCATTGAAAAACCTTCTCAAGTTTTGCGCTTGAAATGTTAGTTAAATAAGAATAAGTTGGAAAACTCTGCCTCCTTGTGTATTATAGCTTGAGGGAATGCAGTGGGAATCTCGTTGGCTCATTACTGGTGATTATAAAGCAAGAACTATTGACAGAAGAACTAACAGTGGTTTAAAAATGTTACTTTAGAAATTAGAGCAAAAATGCAGGTAAAATACAGGCATTTTGTAAACAACTGCAGCTATAGAAAAGAGGTGCTATTTAAACATTGTTTAAAAATACTCACTCAACCACTTAACACCCAGGACTTGTAATTCATTTAAGAGCTAAGTAGTATGCATGCTTTAGACCTTCTTCATTAACATAGGCTGCTAATAGGAAGCTGTGTTTTTGCTTCAGTAGTTTTCAGTTATTAGTACTGAAAAGTAGGGAAGCAGACGACTCTGAATGGTCATCGGTTACCGATGTTACCCTGAAAATCAGCAGTTTATTAAAAACTAGAGATAGGGGGAAAAGTACAAGATTTTTTAAATACATAAACATTTAGTAACAAGGCATAAATTTGTGTTATATAAATACATCCTTACTTAAGGATAATAAAACAAATATTTCCATCATTAGCAATTTTAATTATTAGTTCTTAAAATTATTTTAGTATTTTAAGTTCCTGAAGACAACTGTTAAGTTGGTTATCTGCAAATTTACACACAGCATCTAAAAATAACATCTTCCTATCCTATTATATTCTTTACAATCCTGAATTATTATGTTAGTAGGTTTAGATTAGATTCTTGTTAATCACAAACAAGATTCAGCCTTTAAAACCAGCTTCCAACACATGCTTGGAAATTCTGTGCCTTGAAACTTTCTGTTCTTGCTTTGCAAATTCTGATGCTCTCTGGTCACGAAAACGGCTTTCTCCCTGCCTGCTTCCCAGCTTCACCTGTGTTTTGCAGTGTCAGGTTTGAAAAGAAAGCACACAGATCATAAATACACTAAGTCAATTAACAGAGCCCCCTAAATTTATTGCTCCTCTCTTTCAGCCTTTCTGAACTCCATTTGCCGGAAAGGAAAAGGAAATCCATAGTCTGATTCCCAGAGGGTCTCTCTGTGCGCAGCACAACGGAGCATGGCAGACATCAAATTTATACTGAAATAAAGGTCTTTGGTACAGACTATTATAAAAGATTTGCATAAGGAAGGATGCACTGTGTATTCTGGATAAGTGCGGGCCAACCTTCAGGTAATCCTCAAATATCAGAGCAGACACACATTTAGGAATATAGACCTCAATGTACCCAGAAATCATAAAGGATGCCGAGTTTTGCGAGGCTTTATGTAGAGCAACACAAAGAAGATCTTCACGTCCTCTCTTCCCTGGGATACTGGCATCTCTCCTGTGACTCTCTTTCTACACCTTCTTTAGCTCTCATCGTTCACAGAAAACAGATGTTTGAGACTGGTAAATCCTTCGAGGATAAAGGCCTTCCTAAGTAGGTTTGCTTCTCATGGGACATTTCAGGCAGTACAAAAATGTTGTCATTGTTGTCAAAAACATTTTTTAAAACCTGAAAAGTAAGAGAGAGAAAAACAGATCAATATTTTCCTTTGTTTTTTTTCTTCTGGTCAACTCAAATGAAAAAGAATTCAGTCACTATAACAGTGAAATATGAATGTAGGAAGTTGATGTGAGCAGCCGTAATGGTGGCCTGGTTAGAAGGGAAGATCACTGAACAGAGAAAGGTCTGCCAGCCTAGGAGCTGTGAGCCTGGGAACCTGGTCCTTGAAAAGTGCAGCTGGCCTCTTTGAAGTATCTAGAAACTGGAGACATCCTGAGATGCAGTAAATGCAAAACCTAGAAACTGTAATGGCAACTTATGATCCGAAAAAGTGGAAAGAGTCTGGGAAAATAAAAATGGGTCTGAAAGAACAGAAAACATCATCTGTTGGGTGTTACAGGTGAAAAGCTGAAATTAACAACATCTATTGGTTGCTCAAAGTGATGGTGTCCTACACCCTCTTATGTCTCTGTGATATAAAAAGGGCTTAATTTTTATCCAAAATGAAGCCTCTGTCTCTGAGAACTTCCTGTGCTGTATGTACTTTTCCTTTTCTAAACAGGTTGAATTCTCCACATGAACTTTCTACCAGATCTTGGGCTCTCACTGGGGACGCCTGGCTGACTCCAGACTCTGTGCCACGGATTATCTTTGAAGTGAGAGTCTGTCTGTTCTCTTACTGGTCCCCCTCTGGGCCCACTCTTGGGGTTGGTTCRGTTTGCCCTCCCACTTCTGGGATGGTTAGGTTCCCCTCTGGGATCGGTTGGTCCTCCCTCTGGGATGGTTTGGCTTCTTCCRAAATCTAATTCACTTGATACAGGTATTATATATCCATATAAGTAATCTATTGTAAGGATATCTGCTGTTAAATTGTTGATAAATTGCTTCACTAACGATAAGTTTGTAACAACCTGTAACAGTATATACCTACCTGGTTGTTGCTGTTACTGGTTTTTGCTATATGATTGGTTGCTACTATTATTAACTGCTGCCTTACTGTTGATTGATACTGTATTATTAATTGCTGATAGTAAGTTGTAATAGCTTGAGAGAGATATATATGCTTTATTAATCATAGATATACTTGCTAGTGGTGAATTTTTTTTATATTTGTGGTAATCTGTACTAAAGTAGRTAATTTAGAGGATAGAAGCCTCTGTGTCCTTGTGTATTATGGAATCCTGTGTACTCACGGTCACAATTTCTACAGACCTACAAGCTAGGTAATCCTTTAGGTCACGACAGATGCTAGTTATTACTATTTTGGGGGAACAAGAGGAGGAAAAATAAAGCTTTCTGTTTAAACAAAAACGTGAAAAATACAACCAAGAATGGATATTTGTGTAGAAATTTTCATCTGAGCAAACTCAGGCAGCTGAARGCTCACTATGATGGAAAAAACAGCAGCTCAAGACCAAATTCACTGAAAGTAATAGTAGTTTGGGAAATGTAAACCTTTTTGGTGGTGGTGGTGGTGGTTATTTTTTTTTTGCTTGGAGRAGGAGGTGGAGGAAGAGGAAGCAGRGAGAGTGGGAATTGGCACTCGGCTTTTTGAAATACCTGTTATATGATCATAAAGCTACTTTCTATTCCTGCTGATTAAATTCTTCTAGTAAGCCTGCATATTCTATAAAAAGAATTGGGAGGATATTTTAAAGACTGCAGTCTAGAAAAGCTAAAGCAATTTCTAAGTATTTTATATGTGATCATAGACTTTGTTACGGAAGACTTACACTCTGTGAATAAGTTAGCAGCTATAGGATTATTGTGTTGCTCCCTATAAATGAAAGCAGTTCAATATTTCTCTTTTTAATTGCATGACTATTTTATGGCGAGTTTCCTTCAGAACAAGGGCTTTCTCTGCTCGGCGCAGGGTTTGGTAGTGGAGTTAATTCACATTTCAGCAAATGTGAAATGTGACCAGGCCTGAACTGGGGACACACTGAATTAACATAAAAGGACCTTGCGACATTCTGCAAGACAGCTTGGCACAGCCTGGGGACCTCCGTGCAGGATGCTTCTTCCCATGCTCCTGGTGCCTGCAGGACAGAGCCTGCCAACGCACAAACCCGCAGACTCTTGCTGGCTGCCTCATATAGTCTCACAAAGCCATTTCCATCCCAAAGCACTTGTCTGTGGAGCCCCAAAGGGCTCCATATTTTTTTTTTCCCAAAGGTCAAACACAGACAGATGCCCTAAGTGACTTGTCCTGCTCTCAGGGCAATGTGCTAGCTGGCGCTGACCCAAGAACAGTTTGCTGAACGGCCTTGGTGGAAATCAGTTCATGTGTTAGAAATCTGCAGAGGGCTGAACTGTAGCTTAATACACGGCAGTGCTTTGCTCTTCTTGGGCCTTATTCCAGAATCACTGAATTCATCATGACTCTTTCTATTAAATTCAAAAGACTTTGGATCAGGCCTTATATTCATATTTTTAACCTAGAGCTCTTCGGCATTTTAAACAGCATCTTTATGTTTCTCATTTTATTCCTTGATACTGGTGGTATCATTTCTGCTGAGCCTTGTCAAAAATGTATTAGACCTCCCAGTTAATATACCTTTATATCAAAGCTGCCTGTTTTAGGAGGAGGGCAGGTATAAACAGTGAGGATGGAAGAGCCAGTGTCAAATTCTTTCTTTGGAAAAAACAGTCAGTCTGGTAATGGAGTTCTTTCCATTGAAAGGCTTCAGAACTGAATAACTGAGATGGTTGTCTTGAGATTAGGGACTTGCAAAGGATTTTTTTTCCCCCCATGTTTGCAGAGATTGCCTGCTTGACCTATACAGGGGGCTTGGGGGGTTTTCTGGTGCAAATTTTACAAAATAAGTTCTTAATGGGTACTTCTACTAAGCAGCCAGCGTATACTCGTGGAAGTGCCTGTTTGTAGCTTTTCTCCTTTGGGCATGATGATGGTGTAACCAGTAGCCAAATATTACACCTGTTTTCACCACCAAAATTCTTCCTTGTGTTGTAGCTTCTGTCATTGGCTTGGGATTTAAAAATGAAGGTTAACAGCAACATCTGCAATTTAGTCCAAGAATCCCTGCCAAGGGTTGGTTTACGAGGTGTAAGAGGGGAGGAGGAAAGACGTTAGAGGTCTACAGGTCCCTCATTTAGCCCTACAAAGACTATGCTAATAAATCCAGGCTAAGAAATTCAATTGGCCATGGCTATTCTCTGTCCCTGAGGACAAATGGAACACAAGAGCTCATACCTATATGGGCTGAAGTCTCTGTCGCACCTGCCCCCAAAATACCTGGCATGAGCCAAAACCATGCAAGGAAGGACACCTGCTTTTAGAAAGTCTGGCCCATGCCACTGCTCAAGTCTATGATTTGTTTCTGTTTAGTTTACTGGTATAGTTATAGCTATAGTATTGTAGGTGATTTGGGTCACATATTACTTCTCACTATTATGGTTCTCCCTTGGTATTGAGGACCATATATTCAAAAGGATTTAGGTATTTACAGGTGAATATGGATACTTTTGGAAATAATTTAGGAGCTAAGGTGCCATCCACTTCAGTGGGAGATGGACTTCTATGTGCTTTAGAAAATACCATCTGACTCTTATTTCCATGGGTTGGCTTTTTCGAAGATATGGCCCAGAGCAGTAAGTCCCATTTGACATTTTATTGCATTTTATTGCATGAGCCTTCAAGGTCATGCTATAAAAAGAACCACGCAGCAAGTGAAAGCTGCCTTTGGTAACCCATCTCTCCCTTCTGCAGGTTCTTCCTCTGAGGTTAGCACAGGGAGCTCTGCAGCAAAGGGCAAGCTTTGTTGGGCTGTTTGCTGTGGCTTTGTGGCAAACCCACCGTTGAAGAAAGTACATGCTTTGAAATCTCAAATGTCTCAGCACCCAAGCAATAATTCAGGTCTAATACAGTGCCACTTTTCTCATTTAAAAATGGGAAATTACATAAAATGTGAAAGCAATCTGCTCCCATCAGGATGCTAAATACTGTTTTGTAGCTGGATTAAATAAATCTTAATTAAGACTCTGAGTGTATATTTTCATTTATTCCCTTCCTCCCTCCCTTTTCCTCCCCTCCCCACTCCCAAGGATCTGACTAGAATATAGTGAAAAATAGTAAAAATTAAAAACATGGGAAAAAATACATAAAAACTAAACACGTGCATCTTTCCAGCAAGTGAAATAAAGTAGCATGAGTCTTTTTTCCTCATAATTGTAGCACACTTATCTGTGTGTGTGTGTTTGCACATATGCATACATATATAAATATATGTATATAAACATATAAAGAAAGGAAGAACACATTCAAACATATTCTTTGCAGCTTATGGGGCAGAAAAATCTATAGAGCTTCAAATGGTTGTCTTCTGCAATTCAATTTCCTTTGTAATGAAATCTAAAACCAAACAAGTATGCACATTGTTCAATTTAATATGATCAATGAAAACTTATATTCCTCCCCTGTTTTATTCTGAATTATAGTATTGCAGCAAATGATCAGAGTACACGTGATTCAAAGGGAAAATAATCAGATTTCATTTTCGTATTGGCTTTGGGATGTGGATGAGCAAGCTTAAGAGTGAAATTTCTTTAGCAGAGCAATATTTTGTACAGAGGCTTTTTGGAGACCTGAGTCACTTAAAATAATTCCAGTGGAGCGYTGAGGGCTAATTTCCAAGTCAGAAGTATAACTTAGTATTTACACTCATGTAAGAAGTGCTGTTGTCCCAATAGTGAATGTGACATTTCAGCTACAGCAGCCTAAACCATAAGAAGAGAGTTGCGTTCTTTGAATCCAAATAGACTTAGGTTTTGCATAAGTTGAAACGAAAAAGTGGATTTTCATACATGGCAACCTCTTTTCACCCCTCCCCAAAACCAAACAGAAACACTGCAACCCACAGATCTGTCGTCTTTTAACAGGGGGGACATTGAAATCCGTTGAGCTGACCACTGGGAAGCTACGTGCTCAGCACAGCCTGTGGTGGCAGGGCTGGAAATAATCATGGGCAAATGATCTTACTCTTTTTCATGTCCATTTTTTTAGCTGCAGAATGGGGGTGATGACACTGAATTTCCCAACTGAGAGAGGGTTCGAGAACAAAGGAGGAAAAAAGGCAAAATTACTTTTGAAATAGTTTTATATCCAGACATTCATGTCTAGATAAAATATTGGTAATGTCTGCCAGTGGAAGAGGCATTCCTCACCCTGTGTGCACATGCCTGTGCTCATATACACATATATACTTGCAGTGGACGAGATTCATACCCAAACGGCTGTTTCAAATGAGATAAGGTCAGCAGTCATTGCCTGTAACTTTAATTCCAAAGCTGAAGAATTTGCCAAGGCAATGCACTCTTTGGCATCTCCTACAGATCCTGTGTCATGTGTGTGAGTCCTCTGTGGATATGTTGGATACCCTAGGGAATGTCAAATGTGATTAGACACCTACGTGTAAGAAACTGAATCCCAACAAAATCTTCATTGCGTTTTATATCTTAGTGAGGGACATTAAAGGTGATTGCCTCTGCACAGCTAAATTTATACGTCTTCAGCCTGTGAGCTGAATCCAACCAAACTGACTAAAAGACTTGAGAAAAAAATTATATGAATTAAGTGCAATATGGGATCTTCCCCCCGACGTATGCTTATCTGCAACCAGTATATATGAATTAATCATGAACTATCTCAAATAAATGTTCTTAAGGAAAAACTTTCTATGAAATGGTAGCAAATGAGTCAAAATGATACAGATATCAGGATTCTTCCTGTCTGATTCTCTGCTATGAATAAACTTATACATTTCAACAATCTTTCATTTAGCTATTTAGCAAGCTATTTTTTTGGTCTTTGCAGCGTTTTGCCATCTCTTCGTCTTTTTCTTCCAAAAGTGGGTACAGACAGCCTAAGCCTGAGGTTAACCTGGAAACAGATGTGATATATTTGGGCTAATAAACCCAAAACAAGAGGTTGAATTTTGTGGCTATATCAGCCTGAGCATCAGTAAACTTGGGCATTTCTGTGCCGTGATCCATTATGTAATGTAAACAAACAAAAATATATTTTCATTAAGTCCTTTGAAGTCCTTGATGAAAGGAATGATGTGAAAGAAGGCATTGTTGCTTCTATGCTGAAAAAATTGGGCCACTTCACATAACATACTTCTCAAGAGTGTTGAAGTGCTAATTGAAGTTGCAGTGAGGATTTTTTTAAGTAAACAAAGGAAACAGATTTATTTCCCCAATTACACTAATTAATGGTGTCTGGTGATACTTTTTACTCCCCCAAAATATTCCACTTGGCCCCCTCTGCTCTCCAGAAGGGTGTGGGTCTCCTATATCCTCTGTATCATGCCTGCCAGCATGGGGAAGGTGTTTCAGAAACTCCAGTCAATGCAGCTAATAGAGACCAGAAAGTTATTCAGGTCTCTCTCTGTGTTCCTGTAGCACTGGTCCCCAGTGCCAGAAGACAGGCAAACAACGACGTAGCTAAACCACTTGCACCTATGTAAATAGATGCATAGCATGGAAATTTTCATTCACAAGTATAGAAAACTAGCTATATTTACAGTAAATCCCACAGGTTTACTACTAAAGAAGGGTCTTGTTCCCTAAACATTTCTTAAACACATTGAAACCAATGAAAGAAATTGCAAATAAATTTTGTAATGCAATTCAAACATACATTTAACATCTCAGTTGTGAAAATCATCCATCTACAATGCCAGAATAATGGATGCTATAAAACATATGGAAGTACAATAGGAATAATAGGGTTTAGCGGGGTTCTTTTGTTCTTACTGTGGAAGAACATGTACAGTGACTCAATCCTAATTCTGTTTCTAATACATTTCTTAAATTTTGAATGAAGCAGAGTGCCATCCAGTTCTCCACTTGACTGCATTGTCTTTTACCCAAACCGGAGTTTAGAATCATAGAATCATAGAATCATAGAATCATTAAGGTTGGAAAAGACCTCTAAGATCATCAAGTCTAACCATCAACCCAACACCACCATGCCCACTAAMCCATGTCCCTAAGCACCTCATCTACACRTCTTTTAAATACTTCCAGGGATGGGGACTCCACCACTTCCCTGGGCAGCCTGTGCCAATGCTTAACCACTCTTTCAGTAAAGAAAGTTTTCCTAATGTCCAATCTAAACATCCCCTGGAGCAACTTGAGGCTGTTTCCTCTCATCCTATTGCTTGTTACTTGGCAGAAGAGACCAACACCCACCTCGCTGCAACCTCCTTTCAGGTAGTTGTAGAGCGCGATAAGGTCTCCCCTCAGCCTCCTCTTCCCCAGGCTAAACAGTCCCAGTTCCCTCAGCCGCTCCTCATCAGACTTGYTCTCCAGACCCTTCACCAGCTTCGTTGCCCTTCTCTGGACACGCTCCAGCACCTCAATGTCCTTCTTGTAGTGAGGGGCCCAAAACTCAACACAGGATTCGAGGTGCGGCCTCACCAGTGCCGAGTCCAGGGGCACGATCACCTCCCTACTCCTGCTGGCCACACTATTTCTGATACAAGCCAGGATGCCGTTGGCCTTCTTGGCCACCTGGGCACACTGCCGGCTCATGTTCAGCCGGCTGTCAACCAGCACCCCCAGGTCCTTTTCCGACAGGCAGCTTTCCAGCCACTCTTCCCCAAGCCTGTAGCGTTGCATGAGGTTGTTGTGGMCAAAGTGCAGGACCCGGCACTTGGCCTTGTTGAACCTCATGCAGTTGGCCTCAGCCCATCGATCCAGCCTGTCCAGGTCCCTCTGCAGAGCCTTCCTACCCTCAAGCAGATCAACACTCCTGCCCAACTTGGTGTCATCTGCAAACTTTCTGAGGGAGCACTCATTCCCCTCATCCAGATCATTGATAAAGATATTGAACAAGACCGGCCCCAAAACAGCCCTGGGGGACACCGCTCGTGACCGGCCGCCAACCGGATTTTGCTCCATTCACCACAACTCTCTGGGTCCGGCCATCCAGCCAGTTTTTTACCCAGCGCAGAGTACACCTGTCTAGGCCATGAGCCGCCAGCTTCTCTAGGAGRATGCTGTGGGAGACAGTGTCGAAGGCTTTACTGAAGTCCAGGTAGGCCACATCCACAGCCTTTCCCTCATCCACTAGGCGGGTCACCTGGTCATAGAAGGAGTTTGATTTGTACATGACTGTTAAGCCCAGGCTGCACAAGTTTTCATGTTACGGCCATTTAAACCTGCTCTGTAGACGACTCTTTCAAATCCTTTAAAATCACTTCTGCCATAATGCCCGCAGAAAATTGTCATCTGAAACCCACAAGGCAGGAGAGGAGCTATGATTATTGCTGCTGGATGGCTTATGAATTGCCTGCACACCCAGGCTGTGCTAAAATAGCTCAGCATCTTTGTCGGATGCATCTGTTATACTCCTTTATTTTTGTGAGTTCATGGGTAGAGCTGCTATCATGCTTTATCTGTTTATAGAGCTTTTAACAGAATGAATCTCTAACCTGTCTGTGGCCCTTGCCTACCTTGGGCTGCTAACACGACTGAAATAGAAATGTCTTCCTTAAAAGGTCAGTAGAAAATAGGAAAAAATGAGTGTCAACTCTTGCAGAGAGGGCAGGTAGGGCTTGACTAACACAACCCATACTTCGCTACTCATTTCTTGAAAGACTCGTGATACAGTTTATTTTACCCCAGAATGAATCAGTTTAGCTAAGAAACTACTAATCTCAAAACAAAACCCTAACAATGTTGCAGAGGATCCAACAGAGAAGAGTACCTTAGAAGGAAATTAAATGAAACATAAAAGCTCCTGAAACCTGATAGCATGTTTTAGGTTCATCAGAATTTAGGTTTTTAGGTTCATCAGAAATTAGTAAATAAATAAAAAAATTTCGAGGCAAAAAACAGATTAGAGAGGTGTTTATTTTCCCCGAGGAGAACTTGAACATCCACTGGAGACCAGGGAAGAATGTTAATGAAGTAAGTAGCATCAGGGGAGATACTTGACTTAATACAGTCTTTTATTTTATTTAAGGGGAACTGATTTTTCAATCAAAGTGTCTGATGTGGGCTTTCAAAAAGCATCCATGAAGGGAAGAGAAAAAAACTACAGGGAATCCGACCTTATTACAGGCTTTTAACTGATCAGTTAGTGATTTTTTTAGAAATGTACAGTGGAAGGTCTGTCAGGATTCAGCTCAGGCGTGGGTAACAGCTTTGAATTCAAGGCTGAAAATTACACAGATCAACCTGTCTGCACTGTTCATAACATCATGGGTAGCATCACCATAGGAATTTCTGTTTGGGACAACGGTTACCAAAACGAACATTGAAAGGGGGAAAGAAAGCCATGGCTGCAGAACCACAGACTGTATCTGTATTTGTCAATAAAATAGGCCAGGACTTATTTGTGTATCCCACCATTGTGCAGCGGGATAGCTACGACTTAGTCGCCATCACAGAA
>JAYKAV010002955.1:2913919-2989939 GCA_035582835.1 Phoebastria nigripes
TCTACCTGGACTTCAGTAAAGCCTTCGACACTGTCTCCCACAGCATTCTCCTAGAGAAGCTGGCGGCTCATGGCCTAGACAGGTGTACTCTTCACTGGGTAAAAAACTGGCTGGATGGCCGGACCCAGAGAGTTGTGGTGAATGGAGCAAAATCCGGTTGGCGGCCGGTCATGAGCAGTGTTCCCCAGGGCGCTGTTTTGGGGCCAGTCTTGTTCAATATCTTTATCAATGATCTGGATGAGGGGATCGAGTGCTCCCTCAGAAAGTTTGCAGATGACACCAAGTTGGGCAGGAGTGTTGATCTGCTTGAGGGTAGGAAGGCTCTGCAGAGGGATCTGGACAGCCTGGATCAATGGGCTGAGGCCAACTGTACGAGGTTCAACAAGGCCAAGTGCCAGGTCCTGCACTTTGGCCACAACAACCTCATGCAACGCTACAGGCTTGGGGAAGAGTGGCTGGAAAGCTGCCTGTCGGAAAAGGACCTGGGGGTGCTGGCTGACAGCCGGCTGAATATGAGCCGGCAGTGTGCCCAGGTGGCCAAGAAGGCCAATGGCATCCTGGCTTGTATCAGAAATAGTGTGGCCAGCAGGAGTAGGGAGGTGATCGTGCCCCCGTACTCGGCACTGGTGAGGCCGCACCTCGAATCCTGTGTTGAGTTTTGGGCCCCTCACTACAAGAAGGACATTGAGGTGCTGGAGCGTGTCCAGAGGAGGACAACGAAGCTGGTGAAGGGTCTGGAGAGCAAGTCTGATGAGGAGCGGCTGAGGGAACTGGGACTGTTTAGCCTGGGGAAGAGGAGGCTGAGGGGAGACCTTATCGTGCTCTACAACTACCTGAAAGGAGGTTGTAGTGAGGTGGGTGTCAGTCTCTTCTGCCAAGCAACTAGCGATAGGACGAGAGGAAATGGCTTCAAGTTGCGCCAGGGGAGGTTTAGATTGGACAATAGGAAAAATGTCTTCACGGAAAGGGTTGTCAAGCATTGGCACAGGCTGCCCAGGGAAGTAGTGGAGTCCCCATCCCTGGAGGTATTTAAAAGATGTGTAGATGAGGCGCTTAGGGACATGGTTTAGTGGGCGTGGTGGTGTTGGGTTGATGGTTGGACTTGATGATCTTAGAGGTCTTTTCCAACCTTAATGATTCTATGATTCTATGATTATTCTCCTTTCCTAAAGACAAGGGACACGGCAGATCTCCTGCCCACTCCCCTCCTCCCAGGAGAAGGTAGCATTGCTCTTACTACGTATTAGGTATAAACTCTGGCCCCTTTTGCACCTAGCCTTATCAGGCATTTCCTAAGAGAACTAATGGGTTGGAATTAAACCTATGTCTTTGGCCCCATGGTGGTGAAAAATTTTGATGTACCACACAAACTCAGGAGTCCAGAAGAGAAATTATCAAAAAGGCTTAATGGCCAGTGGGGTACTGGTGTGTGACTTGATGTTTCCTTGCTTGGAGCTTCTGTGGCACAAGAGCACAGCCGAGTGCTCTGAAAACCTAACAAAGGAAAACGTATTGCCAAGGAAACTTTGCAAAAGAACAGATGGTCTGGAGCAAGTGGTTAGCTGTAGAGAATTGATATAACTCCCCTCATAATAGACAATAAAACTCTATTTTACCTTTGGGGAGTAAATTCTTGAAAGAAAGTACTTGATTTGAGCTTCTAGCAGAAAAGAAAATAGTTCCTTTATTTATCTAGATAGTGCTACCTGGTTGTGTCAGTGTGAATAAGCTGTGGCATCCCCAAGAGCCTCGTGTGTACTGGGAACTTGAAAAAGGCCATTTCCCAAAGCTCAAAACAACTGCCAACCTGGTAGGTTAGAAGGGAAAGTGTTACAAGGCAGCAGACACTTCAGCCAGGTCGATTCTCAGACGAAATCCCCCCCCAAAATCTGGACAAAATCCCACCTTAGCTAATAAGAGACAGGAAGGAACAAATAAAAATATGTGAGCACATGTGCACGCCAACATCTAGAATTTATTGCATACGTTTATATGTGGAGTTTAACGCAAAAGGAAAAGATGAAGTTAATGAAAGTGAATATAAATTGCAACCTTACCCATGTAAGGTAAGGTCAGTGAGGAAAGTTAAAAGAATMATTTGATCATGTATGACTAAGGATAAAGGCTGTGTTACAGGCCAGCCCAGCTAACACCCAGCTTTATCAGAGGACAAAACAGAAGGAACGGTAAAGGAAAAGCAAAACACTGAAGGCACTTTTCCGTTCAGTATTGAGAGCAAAGTCGGAAGATGCATGAAATCCGTGGGACAAATCAAATAGACATTTCTCTGTTTGAATGGAAGAAGATGTAAGTTGGCACAGAATAAAGCTTTATGTTTACTGAATCAATTGTTTGGGGTATCGTGCACCCACAAGTGCTGTAGAAAACAGCTGGTTCAATTTAACCACTCATTTAAAAAATACATTATCCCAAAAACCTGGTGTGTGGGGAATGAGGGAGACCAGGGAACTAGGAAGGTCAGTACGGAGGAAAAAGAATGGATTTCACAGTCAGAAAACAGGATATATGTAATGCTTGTCAGCATGCAGTCATGAAAAATAGGTATTGTCAAATAGGTTTTCATTGTTTGTTTAATAATGTATACTTCTAACGAGCCAGTTAAGAAAAAAACCTATTCTTTCTAATATCAGGCTGTAATTTATTTTCTGCAGATGTGTAGGGAAACCCCAGAGTATGCAACCACTGATGGAATATGCTGCCAGACTACCAGCAAAAAATCCAGTTTTCTCTATTTCTATCTCTTGTTAAATGCTGCATTGCAAATTAGTCCTCTTGCCTTCCCTTTTGAACCCCGTACACTTCTAACATCTTAGTGCACATATCAGGAACTGTTTGAGAAAGGTGTCTAAGTGACAGTTCCTTTTAAGACTAAGCATATTTGGTCTTCCTTCTTTCACCTCACCTGGCTGGAAACGACATTTACTCAGGCTGCTCCCCAAATGAACCTGGGCATCTTTCCAAGCTTAAAGGCCATAAGCTCACACACGTGATATGTCTTTTCTGATATTTCCAACCAAAATAAGTGTTCAGAAGACATTTCCATGTCCCTTCCTGTATTTGTCTTCAAATTAAGCATACTTTTCCCCCCTATTTTCACTCCTKTTCTTCATTTTGTCCTCTCTCCCTTTTCAGCTTGCATGCATTTCCGTTCGCATGTTCTCCAAATATACGCTTATAATTTTACAGTGACCCCAAAAGACATATGAGAAAAACCAGGCGTCATAGTGCTCAAGGGGTAAAACCACCAATATTATCATACTATTGCAGAATTTCTTCCTGACTCTACACCATTGCTTGCCTCTGTGCTGGAGGCTGCTGAGCAGGATAGAAAAGACATCCACAAGGGTTTGGTTGTACCTATGACCTTCTTGACCATTTTTTTTTCTCCATGACAGGGAATTCCTGTCTCAGTATCTCTAACTGGCATACCTTATGGCTGTGTAACACTTAAGAAGCATGCTCAAGTTATACCTGTGATTTTGATTCCCATACAGGTATTGGTGAAACTCTCTTCTTCCTATTTACTATCACCTGGAATAAAATAATGCTTCCTTTTATTTCTTTTTCTCCTTTTCCCATAGGCAGTCAGTAAAAGAGAGCAAAAAGATTATATGTTAAAAATAGTATGGCTGAACATTTAAAAATGTGTCTGAGGTGTCTGGATGACCACATTCTACTAATTTCAATTCCCTCTGAGTTTTGACTCCCAAACTAGACATCAATATATGTGAAAGTCAGAACAGGTAGGCATAGCTAACTTGAACTCCTGAAAACTACAGAATGTGATCTTACTAAACCAGCAGAAAATTATTCCTGTTTTTTGTTTGTATGTTTGTTTGTTTGTTTGTTTGTTTTCTTTTTTCTTTTTCTTCGTTTTTTCTTGGTGGCCTAGTTTTCTGCCCATTTAGTGAACTGAAAAGGCTCACTGAAGGTCAGACGAGTACCAGAGCTGCTACAAAGGAGGTTGCAGGAGACTGTAATCAAAAGGAAGGAATGGGAAAAGGGCAAGGAAACAGGACCACAGCAGGGATCTGTTAGATCAGCTCAGCCATCTCACTGAACACCACCAGCAGTCATTTGGCCAGGGTTACACATCAAGACTCCAAATTTATAGCAACACAGAGTATCTTAAATCCCAGGAAAAGGTTTTAATCTCAGACTTTTGCCTTTTATGAAACAATTTATTTATTCCTCCTGTAGAAGGTATTTAGGAATGTAATTTTAGTGATGACCATCAAAACAAGCTGTCTTGTGGGTTGTATCAGTGTATTTTCTCCCTTCTACCTCAACATTAAGTATCACCAAGACTCTTGTATTTTCACAATGTCTCTCCACCTGTATTCCTAGTCTGCTAGGTGTGCACAAAAATCAGTCAAGGTGTACACTAGAGGTGTGCACTGAAATAAATTAATCAACCTTCTATTGATTCACAGTGTTAAACGGATGTATCAAATTCCTTTTGGAAAGCTTTATACAGGGGAAGGTTAGCAAATTTAACCTATCAGTTCTTAGCAAGAGATTCATTAGTTTAATCTGCATACAACTTTTGATGAACTGTTGTATTCTTGAACATTTTTTATTTGACTCTATGTCTTCAATATTTCTTCTGTCACAATTTGTTTTAACAAGTCTTGCATTCAATTAAATTAAAACCAAGAATGTGTAGATTTGTAAAGAGAAGTCATATCTTTTAATAAGACTGGAAAAAAACAGAAAGACTTTTGAGCACATCAGCCTTTTTTCTGCTCTGGGACAGAAGCAAATGTCAAGCTAAGTACAGGCTAAGAACAATTGTTCCTGGTTTACTTTAATTAATGCACTTAGGCAATTTGAGAAAATTTCCCTACTGTGGAGCAGGGAAAATATTAACAGTGTGACAGATGCTCATGCTGTTAGGTTCCATGGGACAGAGATTTTTTAATACCCATGTAACCGAGGGGGGAACAAACCTTAGCAAATAGAAACATCTACTCAGATGACAGTGTCAGAAAAAATATGATTACGATTAATATACAATAAAATCAGGGTTTRGAGAGGTGGTTAGTGAAAATTATTTTGCCATCATCAATATCACTTTTAATGAAAACTGAAGAAGAATGACTTATGTCATTCTTGGACCAGACCCGGATTATTTCCTTCTCTGAACTCTACTGTCAAGCTGAACATTTACATTTACCTGTGCATTTGGAGACCCAACAGAAAATATTGTTGGAAAATTCTCAAAATGGAAAACCCTGATCTTGAAGTCAGTTTAAGATTTCTTAGGAAAAGTCTTCAGAAAAAATGAAGACGAGTAGGAGTTGATTCTTGCAGTCTCATCCCAGGACTACCAAATACCATGTAAAGTTGATACCAAAACTGGATGTCTGCCATTTATAGGGTAAAAAAATCTTGCCTAACAAGCTTCATAATCATTCCTATGCTTTTCTAGAAAAGGTAGAATGTGCAAATAGTTACCACTAATACAGTAAGTGAGGTGCTGCTTTGTTTTTCAGAGACCTTGGGTAAAATGAGACTAAAGCATAAAAGCCTGCTTGTTATGCTTGTCCTGCCCTAACATCTCACATGCAAACAAATATGAAATCTGTTATGTCCACTTGCGTCTTGTTGCTGGCTTAAATAGATTTTGCATCACTTCCTTTTTTATTAACTGTATCCACTGCTCACCTATACCAAACAACATTTTTACCATTAGACTAATGTCTGTTAATGTAGCCAGACAGACTGATTAATGCAGAACTGATGAAGATCCAAATCTAATATAGAACAACTGAACATGGCTTAATTGAGTAATTACTTTGTAGTTTTACTAAATGACAACTTCGGTGTCTTTGGTAATGTGGAAGTAAGAGGTAGACTGGAAGAGGATTTGTCATGGGTAGTGATGGTGTTGAAGTACACTGAACACCAGCATGGGTTTTTTGTTTTATACCACCAGCTTCTTACCTTTCTTCTGATAATCTACGTGGCCAACATGCAGTTGTGTTTGTAGTAATTTTGCTTTCTTAATAGTACCGTTTTACTTACAAAAGAGTAAATTACAGATTAAATCACCCATTTAGCTTAGATCCAGATCTTTTTTTTTTTTTCAAGAAAAAAAAAAAGAAGGGTAAAACCTTACTGGGAACAAAAGCAGAATGATACAAATGGTTTTCAAAAAACCTATCCCAAGGAAAACTTCCTGTCCACTGGGTTCTCCTTTCTCTCAGCTCATTTACCATAAAAAAACTTCTCCCCTGGCACTCTATTGATGTAGCACAGGAACTTAAACCCAGCAAATACGCAGACATCAGTAACATCGATAAGGCCTGTTAGGCTCCCAGAAGCTGTATTGATTAGCTAGTGGGATGCTTTATCAAGTTGTCAGAATTAAGTGTTGTTTTAATAGTCCCCTTTACCCATTTAATTTTTTCTTTTCTTCATTAACAATGTATGAGGCCTAATGCTAAAAATGTGGCATTCCTTTCAAAAGGATTAGCAGTTTTTGCAGAGAATTGCCTATTTTGTACACCCTACCACTGTGTATTTTATGACAGTGATCAGCTAAAATTTGCTCTTCGTTTGTGCATTCATTGAGTTCCAGTCCATGGAAATTGGCAGGATTCATAACAGTTCTCAAATGTGAAGTGTGAGCTTGTTTGGTCTCAGACTGGTTCCCACAAACACTCGACTCCTGCCCAAATATGTTGGAGGTTGTTGCGACAGTAGGCTCACTGCGGCAACTCTCAATTATACTTTCTGTGATCTTTGTTTTAGATTGGCTGTGAGAAGTACTCATTTTTATTAAGATTCATTTTTTTTACTGTTAGAAAAAATGCATTTTTGTAAAAAAAAGCTTCATTACAAACTGAAAATTTTGAATATTTCAAATTCAAAGAAAGATCTAGTAGATATTTTAACAGCAATCTTATTTTAATGGAGCAATGTTTATCAACTTCAGTAAAAAAAGAACAATTCGCAATCACATATTGAAAGGGTGCAACAGCCAAAAAATACTTTACGCCCTTTGTGGTTTGGATGGGTTGTGCTCTGCTCACATTTCCTACTGGTTTTACAACATCTATCACCATTTTTACACAATCAGTCTTCTAGATACATAGAACCTAGGAATGTTAATGATACATGAAAAATGACATATCTCTTATTCAAAGGACAACAAGGACAATCTGTAACATCTTGCTGTCTCAGGGGACGATGACACTTCACTCTTGCCTTTTTCATGTTTTCATGCAGGACTATGTCTAAGTAAATTAAATCACTGAAAGATAAACTTTATTGCAAAGTGTCGTATAGTGCTTTTTCCCCTTTAGGAACCTTAGATGACATCCATCTAAGCAGCTGCAAATCATTAAATCTGAATATCAGAAAACATTTCAAAAAAACGTGGTCAAAGAGAAAAATAACCACATTAAACATATGAATGCTTTGACTTTCCAAGGGTAGGTAAGTCCTTAAGCAACAGGGCAGCACATAAAATTGTTAATCCAGCTCTTACTCTGGCAAAATCTTCCATTTAACCAGGGCCATTCAGTGACAACGGTATGATAAGCAAATGTGTATCGAATGCCTGTAGCATTATCAAAGCTTAATCATGAGGATTAGAAGGGATCCATAGAAGCAGCTATAGAAGCTGTGAACAGCAAGGAGTCCATCACCCCTCATCCCTTGGATTTGGTCTCCCTTGGAGATGAAGCCATCAGCAGCGATTGATGGGCTCTGACATGAAGACTGGGAATGAAGCAAGGAATATTTCAAATACTGCTGGAAGGTGGAAGCATTCTCTTTCAAAAGGCCATTATTAGAATGCATTGCTGGATAATGATCCCTGAGCCATCCTCTGTGTGTTCTCCTCTATGGGCTGGAAAGAGTGGAAGTAGTCCTTCCACATTTCTGTATAGAATCTATCTATGTGTAAACCTTGCCAGTCACATGGCATTGATTTAAAGTCATAGCGCACTCCTAACTATCTTCCATAGTCAGTCTGCACAGGCCTAGCAGCTGCTTGTACAGGGTCTTTGGACATGTGCAAGTCAAGTCAACCTCAGCAAAAATCTTAGTAGCCCTTTGCTGCTCTCAGTCCCATATGCCAGTGCCTTTCTTTGTATTGTGAGCCCAAAACTGTACTCTTCCAGCCCAAAACACTAGATGTGGTCTCATAAATGCCACACAGAAGGGAAGGATCAATTCCTTTGAATGATTCTGTGTCGTGATCCTAACAGCCCAGGATGCAGTTGGTCTTCTTTGCTGCAGGGGCACACTGCTGACTCTTGTTCAGCTTGTGCTCCACGAGGACCCCCAGGTCTTTTCTGATCCCTGGTCTGGATCATTGCAAGGAGTTATTCTGTTCCAGATGCAGGCCTTTGAATTTACCTTTTTGAACTTCATGAGGTCCCTGTGAGCTCATTTCTCCAGCTTTCTGAAATCTCCCTGAATAGCAGTTCCATCCTCCAGGATACTGACCGCTCTCTCAGTTTGGTGTTGTGTGATCAATACATCAGGAACATGCTGCATGAATAATTGTATGCCATGGCGACCGCAGGGTAACTTGCTTGATTTTGATAGGATGCATTTCCTCTCCTTACTGTTCAGGGCTATTGCTGTATTTGACATGCACAATATCCAGATTTGTTTCAGTAGTTGCCAAACAGACCCTGAGGGCAGAAGTCCTATAGAAGTTTAGAAGACGACTATATTCTCAGTATACTACCATGTTTGACACATTCCCCATTGGTTCTGTTGCTGTACCTCCAAGCACAAGTACAATGAAAGCTTTTAAACAGTTTAATTTGGGAAGCTCTGGGAAGCAAATCATTTCAGGGCTGGAAGAATATTGTCGGACAGCATTACCAGATGCTTACCCTGCTCTAAAATTATTCTGCAGGCATCTGCTGTTTGCTGCTTCTACAAACAGCGCCCTGGGTTAGACGATCCTTTTTCTGATGCAGCACTGCTGTTCTTGTTGCCTTTTGAAAGATCTCTTTGTTTCCATGGATATGAAAGAGACTCTATGTCACAGAACAGTTGTTCCAAAAGGACTCAGCATTTGCCTAGTTACTCTACTATGGGTGCTGAATGGACTTGACTCAGAACAGAATTAGCCCAGTGTAAAACTTTTCTGAAAACCCCACCTTGGCCTCTGAACCAGACAGCTTCAGAGGCTCTCCAGCTTTCCAGAGAAACACGACTTTTCTTTTTAATCTAACAAAAGCACAGATCTGTCTCTGTACCAAGAAAAACTTCTGAAGCTGTGAATTTAAAGGGAAAAAAAAAGCAGGAAAGTTTAGCTTCCCTACACACATATGTCTTTGCTCTTGGCATTGTACGTATATTAATGTATTCACAGTTAATAATTGAGATATATGCAAGCCATTTAGCAAGATGAAGTGGACATCTATTATTAATTGTTAAATTAATAAACCGTAATCAGGCACGGACCCTGGGGCACATACCACTTTGCCTGTGAAAACCACTTACCATAGTTTCCAGTACAACTCCAACAGCTTTTATGCTCTATTTAGGATGTATTTATGGCTTATTTTGCTGATACATTTGGGGAATACACTGTATTACCAAAGTAATCAATAAGTATAAGCTGATTTCTCCTCTGCATACACTGCTGCTAACACAGACATGAACCAGGACTTCTGTCATAGTTTTGATAATTTGAAAAATCCATACAGGTGTATAAAAAATAGAATAAAAAATATTTAAAACTAAGAAATAGCTCTTAAATTAAAAGTCGTAGAGTTCAATTCGTTTAGCTAAACAAAAAGCTAAACATAAAGCTAAACAAATTAAACTCTAAGACTTCTAATTTAAGATCAAGAAGTGAGTTGATTATGATGTATAATTAAATACCATAATAAAGAGGAAATTAACTCTGAGAGGGCTTTCCTCTACCTTTTCTCATTTCTTAATTTCAAATGTACCAAAAAGAGACATAGCAAGGAACAAGCAGTTACAAGTTAGAGCTTGTATATTGAAATTATAAATACGGCATAAGATTACAAATAAGGAACAATTTTGTAAAAGTGATGATGATTAAAAATGCAATTTAGCCACCAAAGTTTTCAATTTACATCTCTTGATTACTTCAGATGAAGATGGAGTGTATTTCTGAATTATTTGTTTCAGAAAAAAAAAAAGGCATTCAAAAAAAAAAGCTATGATTGTATGGTCTGTGAGATACATGAAGTCAGACAAAAAATCAGACTAAATGCTATAAAAATTTTGTCATATTTTTAATTCATCAGTTCTAAAATGACTGTAGTAAAACTAGCTTGTGGGGAGGTTGTTTTTTAACAATTAATGGTCATTTGGTCAAAAGATAAAGCATTTTTTAGACATGTGTTTGCTTTTTAACTGGGAAAAAATAGGAGGATTTAACATTTGTTAAGTAATTTTAGGAAATAAAAAAACCCCAAAAGATTGATTTTATTCCAATATTTTCTTCTGTTATTTTTCATTTTCAGAGAAATTAGTTCCAGAAAATCCTGATGAAAGAAATGGCTTTCTACAGCCTTTCATCGCAGTCAAAGAAGGGATTGTTTTCTAACTGAGCCACTGGTCTGATCCACAGGACATCTAAATACTGCTCGAGACTCTGCGGGCAAAGTGTAGGCACTTAGTTTCTTTTTCCGAGACCCCCATCTAAGATGGAGGTAATGATATCTCTTTTCTCTCCCTCATTACCTTTCTTGGTTGATTAAATACTGATTCAAGAGCTCTTAACCAGATGCCTTTTTGTGTTACAGCCGTGTACTAATGTTTTAAGACAAAGTATTGTTATATTATGTGCCGGTAATGTAGTTGGCAGAATGGGGCTCTAATCTCTTCTGCGGGCTTCCAGACTATGAGAACACAAAATAAAGGATACCTGTTTAGGCAGCAGCATACCTAAACATTTTTCAGTAATTGCGAATGGTTGTGATGGTCATAAGATAATATTAGGAAACCCATATAATTATTTTTCAAACCTTATATGAAAATGCCTTCTTTGCAATTCTCCAAAATAAGTAATTTACTAATCCTCAGCTTCTTAAACCGTWTTTGAAACGCTATTTTGTGCACACAATTTTTTGTGAATCACAGCATAAAAATTAAGTACAGAAGGAGAAAACTGAAGTCCTTTATGGAACTGCTGATAAAAGAAAGACACTCTGCTGTTGAGCTGCCTGCCTGCTTAGATACTTGGTATGTTGGCTTGTCAAAACGCACGGCACATGCTTTGAACATGGGTATGTGGAATATGATAAATACAGAAAACAGGAGGAAATACTGTAAGAAAAGCGTGTGAGCCAGGAAAGAGATGCAGATGAGCTGCCTTACACGTTGTCCTGATGAAGGAATTAAGCATAAGTAATAAGTTTTATATTCCACTATGCATTTTCTTTGGGCTGGACCCTGAAATCCTTACTTAGTTTTGATTGAGGCAGGAGAAAGGTTTTGAATTTGTTCCTTGTAGAGGAATTTACCACATTTGGAAACTTTTAGGTGTGGATTGAGGCCCACAGAGAAATTCCATTATCGAAAGTTGTTCACAATGAAATACTGCATGTTTGTAAAAGCAGAAATCCTTCGAGACATGCCTTTTCGTTCTACATGAATGTTTGTCAAACTGGAACAGTATCTCCATGATAGCCTTTTGGTTCCAAAACTGAACATATTTGTTTGCTCTTTTGAAGTAAAAGGTTTTTTTAGGTTTTTTTTATTTAGAAAAGCTTGAAATAAAAATTAAAAATTGTAATGAAGATACATGTTTGCAGCTTAATGCAGAGCAAGAAGCCCATTTTCCACAAACATATACCCACTCAGGTTTTCCAACCGGAGAAGATGTTAACAACAACAACAACAACAACAACAACAAAACAACAAAACAAAAAAAAAGGGGGAAAATCACTGAAGAATTCATAAACTCTGCCTCTGGCTTTACACATGTAACCAAGGTGTGGATGACTGATTTTCTTGTATCCCATTTCACTGTTTATATTTAGGCATACAGCAGGCAAAAACAGGCATAAAATGACTACTGTAACCAGTTAACATCCTAACAAACAAAATTTTGTATCCATTTTACCCTTTTTGCAAAGGCAATGATGATGAATTCCTGATGCTAATCCTTGCAGGTAGAAGGAAGGAGGATGAGTGGCTGTTGTGACGGGATGCCCACACTGTAACTGCAGCTCCTCAAATTACATATCTTGAGGACAGCTGTGCCATCCCTCCCAATTCTCATTGCAGTAACATCCAGGCATCCAAATTCCCCCATGAATGTGCAATTTTCTTTGGTGATGGAGGATCAAAGTTGAGCTGTATTTGAAAGATTTTCATAAGAGCAGAAAAGAGTGACACTGTCCTCCTCTCAGTAACTTAATCTAATTGCTGGTCTACATCACTCATGCATGTTTTACAGCTACGTCAAAGAGAACGGAAGTCCTTTCTTGCCCATTTTGTCTACCATTTTTCAGAAAGTCAAGAATGTGGCTTCAAAGTACCCATTAGCATGGGTTGTTAAGTTTGGTAGATGGTAGCTTTGAAACTGAGAGTCTCCTGTAACTTAAGATTGAAAGCTGCTATAACTATTTATGTAAAAATAAAATCATATGCACTCTGGAAAATTTTTAAAGGAATTTTGACCATTTCCATCAGAAGCACCGTGTGCTTTTGATAGTTATGGCAATAGAAATAAAAGGCAACTTTAATGGATTAAGTTTTAAACCAGCTTCCAAAACAGGTACTTAAGGTTCTTCACCTTGTTACACATTTTACAGTATAGCACTTGTAAGAAAAGGCTTTCCCTCTTAATTGTTAAAAATGGCTTTAATAATTCAATAGGAACATAGTGTCTTAAGGCCACAAAGACAAACACAGAAATCAAGTTATACCATGATTTAAATTACGGACTTGGTCACACCCCTTCACTGAATACTTGTTTAATCACTTTCGCCTGCCTTCCATCCGTATTTTTGTAGTTTTATAAGGGCAGGAACTATCTGATAGAGTAACCTGGCTGAAAATGATACCACCTTCTCCAGTAATAGCAATGCTTTGCAGTCTGATGGTCTAAGGTATAAATAAAAACAGATTTGCATGCTGTAGCAATATCATGAATTAGATGCACTGATACATGTGCAAAACAAAACAAACTTCCACACACACATCCGAAGAAGGGTTTGCCTGTCTGAACGCTTGCCTGTTTTTCCCAGATGTAAGCATATGTAATAAGAGATTTCCTTACAAATCCTGCCTGGCTGATTCGGGATTAACCTCCACTCTCCATGCTCCGAGTACAGCTCATTGCCTCCAGCTGCAGCCATGCATACTGAGCACTTCTACAACTCAGACAGAAAAGGACACAAGATTAACTTAAATGTGCTGCCTTGGGCTATCGAAGAGTTAGACATGGTCTTTAGACCCTCCCTGAAGGGACCCTCCCTAAGTCCCCTCATCTCAGAGAGGGACACATTCATATCTATCATTCATATCTAACACATTCATATCTAACACTATCCCTGGAAGTATTTAAAAGACGTGTAGATGAGGCGCTTAGGGACATGGTTTAGTGGGGCATGGTGGTGTTGGGTTGATGGTTGGACTTGATGATCTTAGAGGTCCTTTCCAACCTTAATGATTCTATGATTCTATATATTGATCCAATCTATTAAAAACAAATTGGATGATTGAGCCTGTGAGAGTCACTCTTGCTGTTCCTGTGTCTCCACCAGCTGCGGACAAAGGCTAGAAAACTTGTCTTCTAAAGGCACCAGCTGGATAAATGAATCCCCTTCCTAGAAGGACAGAAGTTGATTTAACTAAATTACCTGTGTGAAAACTGTCTAGTAGAGAGAGGAAAGAGGATCTAACAGCATAAGAAAACACATTGGTAAGCAGTCCTGCACACGCTTTCTGCAGACACGTTTCATCATTAGGAGTTTGGGGGTCAGTTTTCTGCAGACAGAACAACTCCAATTTGTAGTATCGACACCCACCCTAGGTAGATATAAAGAAATTCAAATGTCTTGCACTGATGCGTATAATCCTTAACTGACTGCCTGAAGTAAAGCAAACACAGTGCATAACAATAATTCAAACACGGGGAAGTTAGCCAGGTGGGAAAATTGCAAATGGTCTTTACGGTTTTGTTTATTTGACTATATGGAAGTAAGGTCTGGGTGTGATGTTTATCATCAGATCTAATATAGTGGTGTCAAATCTTGAGCAAATGTTCTGCAAATCCTTTAAAGCTATGCAACTTTTCCTGATAGGATAAGCTAAAAAAGTCAGCCCTGCAGTGAGACAGGAAAAGCTTAGGCAAAACAAGAGAAAGGAAAAGACATTCTTGGAGGACTTGCATGTGGATGTTGTGGATGTTTGGGTCTCTGTGGCATCAGTGCCACAGCTTCTGACTATAGTGCATTAAATGGGGAAATTATAGGAAAGTATACCTTTGAGGACAGATCTACAGGACGCTGCCTGGTTTAGTTGGTTGTTGAAGATTACTACAGAATCCAGAGTCTTCCCTTCCCGTTTAAGGTGACTTTATATTTTTATAAAAAGTAGAATTGTGTTTCCCTTAGTCACATTACCTACAGTAAACATCTAGCTTAACTTTCTGTACATACTGCTCATTTTCCAGAAAAAAATCCATTCATTTAAAAGAGAATCTAGGAAAGAAAAAAGCCAGAAGGATTATATTGCTTCAACTACTTCTTTTAAGTTAAAATGAGACTGTGGAAGATAAAAATTACATAATTATACATATGTGGAAAAAAAAAAAAAATGTATATTAGAAACACACATCAATAGTAGTCTTTCTTTAACATTCTCAGTTATCGACTCTATGAGGTATAATGAATTTTCCCCTCAGTGTATTTATTGATTTAACACAACTCCCCACACACATCAAAACAGGCATTGGATTTAAGAAAACTAGAGGTCTGGGATTTTGTAATTACTTTCTGTGTAATGAAAAGGGCTGGATCCATGCTGATCCACTCTGTACATCTCTAAAGCAATTTATCATTTTTCAGTCACTTAATAAACTACAGTGGGAGCCAGGCAGTCAGAACTCATGTTATTCTGTTAATGTCAAGAGCGACGTTTCACGAGATCTCGCTCTTTCCCTCACATTTCTTGCTGTCACTATTTCTAAAGCAGTTTCTCCCACACTGACCAGCATGACCAGCTGGTCTCCAGCCTCAGCACTGCTGGCTGAGGGCAAGTCTAGAAGACACCCTGAGCACATCAGAAGCTTGTTGGAGTTGAACAGACGTTTTGTTCTTTGACTTTATTTTGTATCTTTATCAATCCAGTCAAGCAACATCAAAAAAAAAAAAAAAAAGGAGATTCAGAAAGGAAATGGTTTACATTTTCATCTGCCTGACCCCGAATCTTTTTAGCCAAATTGGTTCAATCTGGTGAACCTAGCTTTTGACTTTTTTGATGATTCTAGAAAATTTTTTTTTTTAATTATGTCAAACAAACTCTCACTCTGTGTGTGGAACAAAACACGAGATACATGCAGTAAAAAAGCTGGCTTGGATATCAGCATGTGTGCAACAAGCTAGATGAGGGAAGCCCTCTATAATTCAGAGCTTTATCAGCAAGGTATCTGCTTGCCACTGACATCATTTAAAGCTACTTCAGTTCATGTAAGATAGAACACGGCTTGGAAACGGAGCACCCTGGCCATCACCAAGCCAGAGCGAAGTCATTCAGTGGACATAAGCTGGGCTTCATCAGATACATTTCCAACAGCATAGCTGTGAATGTGTAAGCCTGCAATTTTTTAAGCTAGTTGGTACCTTCCTGCCCAACGTTGTCCCAGAATYATTGAGGSTGGAAGGGTCCTCTGGAGATCACCTAGCCAAATCCCCTGCTCTAAGCAGGGTCACCTAGAGCAGGCCGCTCAAGACCTGTCAGGTCTGGAATATCTCCAAGCTTGGAAACTCCACAACATCTCTGATCAACCCATTCCAGTGTTCAGTTACCATCATGGTAAAAAGGTGTTTTTCTTATGTTTAAACAGAATTGTTCTGTCTTCTTCACTCCTCCCATCAGGTAATTATATGCATTGAAAAGATCCCTCTGAGCCTTCTTTTCTCCAGGTTGAGCCGTCCCAGCTCTCAGCCTCTCCTCAATGACAGATGCTCCAATCCCTAATAATCTTTGTGGTCTTTTGCTGGACTCCAGTGTGTTCATGCCTTTCTTAGGATGTTCTTGGTACACTAAGAAGGGCATGTGGTCATTAATCAGTCAAGGTTTCTACGACCACCAGAGAAAGAACACTGTTTTTTCCATCTTTGATTACATACCAGAAGTACCCAAATCTTACTAAAGATTAAGAAGACAGAAACTTTGGAAGCCCTCTACTAAAGTGAAAGCTGATCACACTATTCCAGCTTATTGAAGTCCTGCAGATAAATCACCACTGGCTCCAGTAACAAGCACAGAGCTGACAAACAAGATAAATCTGTATTCTTGTCTAAATTAGCAGATCCTCAGCAGTCATCTTCAATACCTAACTTATTCTTGAATTTTTTTTTTATCACCCACTGACCTTTACATTCTCAAGAGTGAAAAATAAAAGAAAACCAAACCTACATCTTCCATTACATGTTTGCTTAAAAATATATAGCAGAGATTCATTCCTTTCTACTGTTCATTACTTTCCTGACCCATTTCACTGCTTGACCTCTCCCCTCCCACATTGGATTTTATTATTACATCCTGTAACAACAAAATTTATTTAACATCGGCTGATCGAACATTGTCTTCTAGAACAGATGTTCCTGCTTGGCTGCTTCGCCACACCTGGAAGAGGCAATTAAGTCTCTCACTAACCTAATCTCTGCTGCATGGAGAATGTATAGGTCTCATTAGTGCATTGTTACCTGCTGCTTTCTATCTAGCGTCTGGTTATTCTGTTATTCATATTGTTTTCCCACTTTCTGTTTCACTTTCTTTAAAGCAGAGATGCTGACACTGGCATTCACTACAAATCKTTGAAGGCATTTTTACATTGCAGTTGTGAAAACACAGTGAAATGAGGAGCTGACTGGTTTAAAGTAACCCTAGTAATGTCCATGTTGCTGGTATTTGTGCCCAAAGAAGACAGTTTCAAGCTCAGTTTGTCGGGTCCATTTTGTGCTGCAGTAGAGGACTATACATTCTGAATACCAGTATTAAATATGTACATACAAAAAATCTAAAAGGTGGATTCAAGTCAGTTATTAATATTAGAGGAATCAGTTTTCTTTGTATCAGTTGGCTACTTGACCTACTTTTCATTAAGACTACTCTCTACCTCCTTCACAAGAGAACCTTAGAAAAAACAAATCTTTACTGAAACTGGAAGAAAAGTCAATAAAGAATACTTCCGAAGTATAAAACAGTGTCTGTAACATTCCTGGTTTATCTCTTTATTCTCTTGGTCTGATCGTCAGGTTTTGGTCTTGCCAAAAGCAGGACAAATAACATGTCTCAAGAGCCAGACTGTCAGATGAACACAGTAGTGATTTTGAAGGGTACAGAAGATCTAACTAGAACAAATATATTGGCATTTCTCTAATACAAGTCTCTCTAATGAACCATGATGACCCTCAAAATACTGAAATTAAAAGTAGAAACAAAATTTAGGATCTCCATCATCAGAGAAAACAACTCTTTTTCTCATAAACTGAAATAAAAACTTTCATAATTAGGCCCTCATGAATTAAACAGTGAGATAATGACAGAGGTAGATCAACTGGAAGACATGGTAATACATTCAGGGAAAGTTACTACACACACTGCTAGATAAAAACTTGTCATTCAGAGAGGTATGGCAGTTTTGCGCATGCACAAGATGATAATATCAGCTCTGCAATTATTACTAAGAATAAAAGGACTTTATCAGTGGATCTCAATGAGTGTGTTACAAAGAACTAGAATAATTTGTAAAATTGGAAACTGGGACATATAGCTGCGAAGTGACTGACAGTCATCCAGAAGGCTAGTGTCAGCCCTGGGAACAGAACCAAGGATATTCTAATCCCTGGACAGAAATACTCCGAGTTATCACTTTTTTCTCCCCAAATGCGGTTCTGTCAATGAGTCATTATCATTTTTCAGGTCTTTGTGCCTATTCATTTCTTGGTGTTCCTGTGAAACAGATGATTTTTATCCCCCCCATGATTCCTGTCATGAGAACATCTGTGCAYGGGGACAGGCAGAAAAGTCCCCAGCGTACAGATCCTATTATCTAGCTACCAGAACGTGTAATGTTCTGCTCTGTGCAAATCACAATGGATTTGATTCAACAATTTAAATATAGAAACCATCAATTCCCCAAATAGCTAATTATTTCTGAAAGGGATACATTATTACTGCTATTTTTTAGAAAGGCAAATACTCGGGAAACAGCTGTTTTGCACCCATTATTTCTTTGGAAATGTTCAGGATCAAAGATGGCTGTTATTCATCTAAGACACATAGCTGCTCTTCTAGCTTCTAGGTAGCAAGAAAACCAGAGCAATAAAGAATGGTTTTAGGAATACTTAAAATTCTAACAGCTCCTAGAAACAATTTGGGAAACTGCTAATACCCAAAGGCTAAGTACACTTCAGTTGATCTTGGCCACCTCCAGTACCAACATCCCAGAAGGCAGTAACGAGTAGTGAAGTGTTAAGGAACCATTCTTGTTTCCAGCTGAGTAGTTCCTTGACTAAAGCTTCTTTCCACTGCTCTTTGGAACCTTTGTTGCTGAACTAAAAGTGTCAGGCAAGGTGAGATGGTGACTTCCATCCAAACTTCATTTACATTTCTAATCAGGTTGTTCTTTAACCTATGAACTGGTAAAGTCTTGTTTCCTGGGGATCTATGCCCCAATTCTTAAGACCAACTGCTTGCAATAAATTTAATAATTTCCTAATTCATCCTGTGGCATCTTACCTATAAACAAAACCCACAGAATCACAGAATCTTTCTGTTCAGAAGGGACATCTGGAGATCTTGTAGTACAATCCTCCTGCTTTAAGCAGGGTCAGCTAGGATGGATTGCACAGGACTGTGTCCAGTTGGGTTTYGAATGTCTGAGACTGGAAACTCCACAATCTCTCTGGGCAAAGCTGTTCCAGTGTTTGATCACCCTCACCGTGAGAAAATTTTTTCTTATGTTTGAACAGAATTGCTTGTATTTCAGTTTTTGCTGACTTCCTCTTGTCCTTCCACTGAGCTCCACTAAGAAGTGTCTGGCTGCAGCTTTACCCCGGCAAAAAAAAGCTTTATCCCGTCTTTATACACATTGATAAAATCACCCCTGAGCCTTGTCTTCTCCAGGTTGAACAACTCCAGCTCACTAAGTCTCTCCTTATATGACAGATACACCAAGTTCTTAATCATCTTTGTGGCTGTTCACTGGATTTATTCCAGTAAGTCCATGTACTGGGGAACCCAGAACAGGACCCAGTACTCCAGATGTGTCTCACCAGTGCTGAGTAGAGGGGGAGGACCACCTCCCTCGCCTTGATTCAACACTCCTCCTAATGTAGCCCAGGAGGCTGCTTATGGTCAAGTCATTGTCCACCTGGACCTCCAGGGCATTTTCTGCAAAGCTGCTCTCCAGCTGCATTGTTTGCAGTTTTATTTCATCACCCTGCCACAGTACTTCATCTCCCTTCTGTGTTTCCTAGAACCAGCTAGGCAGAAGACAGGCAGAAGACTACACAGACAGTGGGTCACACCTATCCAAGAGCAAACATCCTGCAGCCTTTATTTCAATATATTTTCCTCCTTTCCCCCTAGCCACTGATTTTTACAACTCTGTTCCACATTTAGCATTTTTGTAACACCCTGGCTTTGATCCAATTGGGTAGAAAGCATTAGGTGAATTGGCAAACCGCTTAAGTCTTGTTTCTTTAGGAAATAAAGTTTTTTTTCTTTTTTTAAAGAAAGAATTGTCCAGGGAATAACAAAGCCGGATAATTACCATTGCACACTTACAGCTTTGTCAGATTTGCTGCCTTCTCTTATTTTCCTTTAAGTTTCTTCCTGTTTTTTCTCCCCCACTCCCTCCTTTCAGATGAATTTATTTTCAGTTTTAAAGGTGTTTCAGAAATACGAAAGCCATCAGCTTCTACTATTAAAATAAAAGCTTGAAAGCAATAGCAGCGCTGATAAATGGGCCTGTGGTGATAGCTGGAGCTGCAGATTACTGTGCTTACAGGGCTTTAATTATGTACTTCTATGCTAGTGGAAAACTGCAGCAAAACATGCATCAAAGGTCTGTCTGCAGAACTTGTTCAACATGCCACCATAAGAGCCAGAAAAGAAAAAAAAAAAATGCCAAAGGCACAAACTAACACAGCAGTTTACCCACAGACATCACTTGGGATGGAACTTATTACTAAAAGAGCAGTGAGTCTCCACCTGGCAGGGTACATCCAGAAGTAAAGGAGGTTGATTAAGGGGTGCCATCTCTGCAAAGACTTTCAGAAAAGGTCTTTGGTGAGAGGATGGTAGAGGAGGGAGTTGGGTAATTTAAAAAAAAAAGTCTGAAAAGTTTGAATTGTGTTTCTGTTGATTTCAGTGATACCTTTCTCATTGGCTTTAGAAGAAGCTCACAATGTTGAATCCTCATCGTAACACATTCTCTCAGTGATGCTTTGCAYAATTTGACCTGCTAAAATTTTGTCCTCAAAGCTGTTAACTCCTGAGTCTTGAACTCCAGGCTCTGGAAACAAAGATCTTTCTAGGTTTTGTTTTGCTCCTGGGAATCCCCTGTTTCTCTCTTGATCTACTGCTTTTTACCACTGTCTAAAATAGAGGGTCTGCTGGCCTTGTCATCCTTCCCCATTCACTGGGCTGATCTTTATTCTGTCACCAGATAGCTGGCACTGATATTAGAAGCGTTTCTGACATATGTGGAAGGTCGCTTCTGCTATATACAATATAGCAAGCAGGTGCATAAAAGGAGCTGATAGACTGATGAGCTCTACCCTTTCATAAAATGACACTCCAATGCATTACATCAAATAGGACTTAATAGTAACAGGTCGATATCACCCACCTTGTCAACATATGAATTCTCCCTCCTTTGTGAAGACCATCAGGAACTGGAAGCTTTCTTTTATTCAGAAAGTGTCGACAGAGTCCTGATATGGAGTATAAAGTTACATCATCAAAGTTATACTGTCCCGTGAAAGAATGCCTTTCATGGTGTGCGGTACCATTAATGCTGTACTAACATGTTTTCCAAGATTGAAAATGTGGGGAAATAAGTGGAATTATTAATTAACAGTAATTACAAATGCAAACAGCTCATAAAATCAAATTAAGAGATGGAATTATTGTTGTTTAGAGGAGCAACAAAAGAAAGTTTTCTTGCATTTTTTCAACATATTATTTTTTCTTGTATATCAGGGAAAGCCACCCAAAATTAACCAAAGAAATTCCAACTTGAAAGAGGGAATTAATATATAAAAACCTTAACTCCTACAATAAACTCTCTCAAAAATAAACTATAAGAGAAAGGTGATTACTCATAGAAATAACATTCATGTTCTACAGGATGAAGAATAAGTGTATTAATAATGCTTAAAAAAGATATTTCTAAACCTGAGTTTTCAGAATATTCCAATAAAAATCTGAATTTTTTTGAACTGTAATTAGAATATTAGGAGGACTTTCCATTTCAGGGAAATAGCCCTGGATTCAACAGATGATGAACAATGTTATCATCTAGGGAACTATTCACTGTTAATTGAATAAAAGGTATTCTTATTCACCTGAAATAGGCTAACAGTCAAGCATTATTAATTCTGTTCAGTGAGCATGCTTAAAGCAGTACCACATAACAAAATGCAATGATTCACTGTGTCACAAAGCACCATTATTTGTCTTAGTTTTCAAATCTTTCTTGATAAAAAAAGGATTAAAAAGAAATATAAAATTTTCTATTAAATAAAACTATATAAAAACTTTGCCTAGAAATGTTAGTGATAGCAATTCATGATATAAACAGAATTTAAAAAAAAGACTGGAAGTAACCAAGTATTCTGGGTACAGTTCTAAGAATGTGCTCAAAAACAAATAGAAGGAAAAATGACAGGCGAGAGGAGCATGGTTTGGAAAAGCTGATCTGAATGCAAAGGTGAAGTGATACCATGAATTTGCACAGAAGAGCAAATCAATCATTCTCACTAAAAAGATAGATCAATACAGCGTAAACCCTGGCGAAGTTGAAATAGAGGATCAAGATATAGGAGCCAGGATCACTCTAACGCAGGTAATGTTGCCTCTGCCGCCTAAATTAACTTCTACTGTGAATATGTTTATATGGTATTGCACTGTGTCATCTGGACAAACCTCGGTCTACCCTGGCTGTTCTGTGCCTGTACTTTGAGTAAACACTATTGTGGCTACATTGCTACTAGTACAGACTTGGCCTGTGTAGCAAAATTGACTGAAAAGCTGAGTAAATACCCTGCTGAGCTCCAAGTTTTTTGAAAGACTACAATGGAGTGTGCTTTTGTCRGGCACACCTTTGAAATAACAGTTGTGACAGAACCTAGCTCGGCTGGGTTTGTCAGTCTGCCAGAGGGGCTGTATTCAGCTGATAGGTGGTTTGAAAAGGGGCTGCACCGATGTATCTTGTAACCAAGAACGTGCATAAAATGTTGGGAAGTGCTGATGGGTGGAAAAAGAGAAAAGGGGGAGAAAGAAATGAAGGTCCTTCCACTTTTTAATTCATCCTCATAAGTCTATAGCTGTTTGGAATAGTTTTAAAGTATCATAGGCTTGCAGACAAAGATCTAGACTTGGACTGCTTGTTAAATGATTCATCTTTCATAGAATCACAGAATAGTTTGGGTTGGAAGGGATCTTTAAAGGTCTTCTAGTCCAACCCCCCTGCCGTGGGCAGGGACATCTTCAACTAGATCAGGTTGCTCAGAGCCCCGTCCAACCTGACCTGGAATGTTTCCAGGGATGGGGCATCTACCACCTCTCTGGGCAACCTGTGCCAGTGTTTCACCACCCTCAGCGTAAAAAATATCTTCCTTATATTTCGTCTGAATCTACCCAATGTATCGTTCACTTTCTTTGCCTGATTCTTAACTTCCATATATGCTGGTTGCTAATGATACTGGTATTTAAGGAGAGGTCTTAATATCTACCGCTGAAAATTCTCTGGATGGCCTAAGTGACAGAGCTAACATATCTAAATCTTGTGCTTTGCATGGCAAAAATCACCTCATAAAGACATGATTCCATTTGCTGGTCCTCTTCAAAATGGGATGATGGAGTCAATAATTTTTTAAAAGGAAAAAGGGTTGTTGCTAGCTCCTGCATATGAACATAGATGTTCACAAATGCATATCATCAATTTGTTTGAGATTACTTATTTATGTAAATGAGTACACACCACACACTGAAATGCTTATGCCAACATTCTCTAGGAACCTTTTTGGTAGTTCAAGAAAATTTTAAGTTATAATGTCATTTATGTGCATTGCAGCTTTTAATCTCTCTTTGGGAGGCAAGGAATAAAACCCTCAGTATTATATGCAATATACATATTGCTTTTTCACTAATGATGAAACGTACTTTTATTTTAACTCTTGAAACGCACAAGAGAGAACWTCAGTTCTTAAAAGATGACATATAGGCTGAGAGAAACACAAATACATACAAAATGTGAGCTTAGTCGATTACAGTATGAAGCAGGATCATATCGACAGTGAAAGTTTCTCACTGTTTATAGTGCATGATAAAAAGTGTTGCCTGCTGACAGGATGTTTGTCTGGAGAAGAAGATCAATGGATCCTTGCTATTCCTTACTGTTATTTATTTTAAGACCGATCCAGTTTGAACAGGAGTTCGGGTGACTTCCCTGGATTTGACTCTTTAGTATTATTTAGTCCATAATCTTTCTCTTATCAYTTACTTTGAAATAAAACTCTTGATGAAATATATTTTCTTGTGGATTATAGGAGGATCTGGATGATCTAGCAGTCTCTTTTTCACCTTAATTTTACTAAGTCAGGGACATTACACATCCTACAGTTAGCAGTGGTAAAAGCTCACAAAAGAGCTCCCAAAGGTACCCATCAATATCTTACCCTCATAGCTGCTTGTAGAAACTGATCCTGGCTGTTCACGTTAGTTAGGAAGGTAATGAGAAAGGACAGGTAAACAGGAAGAAGTACCCAGAGATGAAAGGTTTTCCTTTTGGTCTTCTAGAGGGCCTATGAAATCAACATTTTCTAAGATCACAATTTTTGTTGTTAGCCGTGGCTTAGCTTGCTCCCAGGAGACAAYGAGACAGTATTTCTGGTGTGGTAGGGCAAAGAGAATGAGAGGTTACAGCACTTCCAAAATGGGATAAAAAMCAGTGGACTCTGCATTTCTTCCAAATTATGACCATGGATGTGCTTCTTGGCAGAGAGATGGTCTGGGAGGGGCTGGAAAACACAGTATCTTGTGCAGATTTCAGTTGGCTAAAGGCAATTTGAATAGCCAGTCCAAGAAGGGTATATAATATGCTTTTCTTCATGGTTGCTGGTGTCCAGCCATAGACAGTGAATCAAACCAAAGCAATCCCTTTTGAAATTAAAATCTTTTATGTTCTTTCCATTTCCAGAATTCCTGAAATTCCCAACCCATCACAGGCTGTAAAAGTGCTGTCATACACCACAGAGTTGATATATGGTATGCACATCAGACAACCAATTTGAATAACACTTGACTTGCAAAAACATGTTTGTTGTTACTGTTTGCCAGACCAACTTATGGAGATTTACATTTGTCAACATGAAAAYGACTTGGTTAAATGTCATTGTAAAGGTCTCAGTCCCTTTCAGCACTGAAAATACTTGTAATTTCAATCATGACTCATTTTTCCTGAGTCAGTGTTAAGGTTAACGGTGGTGAGTAAGTAAACATTGCTGATAAGAGCAGAAGTACCAGAGGAGAACCACACACCACAGATTTTCCTCCTGTTATCTCTACAATCTCCTGATTAGTGGAAATTCAGAGACATATTTTACTCACTTTGGAAGATTTAAAAGAAAAAAGAAGAGCTTGAATTGTTTAAGCTTTTCCTTCCACATCTCGTGTTTGTGTTTTTTTCGAGAAACATTTTTTCCCTTTTTTAGAATTATCTTATTGCACAATTTTATTTTGATGTAAATGTAGAAAAAAACCCACAAGAACCTGTTTCTTTAACTAAGAACACCACCTTAGAAGTCAGTTATAGTTCTGCAAAACCTTAGGAATTTTCAGGAACATTTCCAATGTTGTTACGAAGTCATTTTTGTCCAGAAGTAAAGCAAAAACTAATCCATAATACACTTTCTTTGACTGTTTTCAGCAGTTTTTCTACTTGGATTCTGTGTATTTACTGTTAGACCAAATACTGACATAGATTTTTGAGACTTTGGTTTATAGAGTACAAGCCGGGTAAGCAATCTGTTAAGTCATGCCCTATAGTTCCGAATGCTCTGAAATAAGGGAACTTTTAGAGATGAAGTTTCTCTCTGTTAAACAGAAAGGGTGCATGATCCCAGTGGTCTGTGTCAATGTCATTGCTTAAATACTTCCAGAATGTTTCTAATTACTTATCAAGTAGTGGGGAAGAGAATTTGTACAAGTCTGTACTTATGCTTCACCTAGGGTGAAGGCTACRACAATTTCTGACATTTTTTTTCAGTTTGGTTGGGTTTTTTCTTTAATAGGCAARTTAACATAAGACTCAGTGGAAAACTTTGCTTCCAGCTTGTGATTTTCACTTGTAGTAACATCATCAATTCAATGTGAAACTGTGTATTATTCTCCAGGTACTTAAGGACGCATGAGGTTGGACTGGGGTCCYTTAAAATTAGTCTGGAACCAAGCTGTACAGTTTAATATATTTGTTACTCTTACTGTGACTCTTGTCTAAATATCTACTTTTTATGTAATTTCCAGTTAACTTAGAAAGTGGCTCTGACTTGGTTTGGGATCAATCCTGAATAGTCCTCTTTACTCCCCATGGACCATGATGTGGGTAACAGGTTACTCAAGAATGTCTAAATAATTTTAAAGAGGGTTCTGGACCTGGAAGCAGTATAAAATCAGGTGGAAAGAGTTATATACCCTTTTCTGTTGAATTCTTTTGTTACATAGGTAAGAYTGCAGTGCCCTTTCATATCTTTGTTTCTTCATATTTCATATACATGACTTCCACCTGTTTTTTCCCTTAATCCTGACTAGAGTTACCACATTATAAATGAAGGCTCAGCTGTAATGTGCGGCCCAAACCTATGGAACTGAGCATAGCAAAATGTGGAAGYTCAAATCTGAATGGGAATTATGATGCCCATGTCCTTAATCTTTATTCACTTAAAAAATAAAAACTTTGTTGCGAATTCAGTTTGTTCAACACTTAGGCTGCCAGATCTTGTTTTTTTTTCTCTTGATACACCAACGATCACAGTATAATCACAGGCTATGACTGAGAAGCTCCTCCTTTAGCTTTAGAATGGAAATAACACAGAATCATATTAAACATAAGAACAGTAATGTTGAAGTGAAAGTGTTAAACTTGAGAAATCAAGGGTGTTTTAAATTTGATTGAAAATGTTCTAGTAGAGTGTATTATTATTACTATTAATACAACAACAGGTAACCAAATAAAGATAAATAATATATTATAATAATGATAAATCTCTTTTCCCCAAATGACAACGTATTCATTTGAAAGGTTTAGGGGTTTCACCAGTATTTATAGAACACAGAAAAAGAAAAGGGAAGSGAATAAAAAGAGGAAATGAATTTTTTTAGGTCAAATTTAATACATTAAAAAGATATCCATAAAAAAATTACTTTTTCCAATGGCAAAAAGTGAGCATATAAGTATATTTTTTCCCTTAGAAGAAATTGCCAGGCAAACCCCACTGTATTCACAGATGAGGAACAACCTGCTAATCAAAAGACATGGATCCATATGGTGTGTATTGGAGCAACAAGCAAGGGGCTCATTTTTAGCTCTATTAAACTGTGCCTGCAGAGTCTCTGGGACGTGCTCATGAGTGTTCTCTGCTGGTTTCTCACCATCCTGCCTCAACAGGTCTCCATGGACGGCTTGGAAACTGAACTGTCCAGCAATAATATCATCTATCTATGCCTGTGATATTAGGGGACTAAGCGTCAAGTCATATTCAGGTCAGTGGAGTTTCACGTGCTCTTGAGGTTGGCACTTACCAGACTTGCTGGCTGGATGGTCATTCAGCATAGTCTGGAGTGAAAAGAAAGTCTAGACATATCTAATGCTGTTGTAGCTTTGCTCTTACTGAAGTGAACAGTATGAGTCTTGCTGGCTCCAGGACAGTAGCATTAATCTGAGGCTACAAAGATGAGAAGACTTCCCTTAAAAACTCTTTCCCTTGACATCAAAGAGGCCAGGTTTTCTGCCTTGGATTTATGGACTCAAGTACTGCAAAACCTTTCTGTCCTGTAGACCATTGCCTTCAGAATATGGCCTGGGATAATCAGAGCTTGTGATGATATGTGTGCTCAAAACAACAGGGAGAAAAGCTACCCCAAATGTCTAAATACTGTAGCTAAAAACATTTAAAAACATTTTTCATGTGCCATATTTCATGAAAAAAGCAATCTGATCCTGTGTGTCAGAGAAAATTAAATGCATCAGAAAATTCTAAAATCATTTGCCTTAAGTGGTTTGCCACTATAATACTGATGCAATTTTCTTTAATTCAGTCAGAAAACCGCTTCCTTACTCTCGCTAACCTCAGTGATACAGCACTTCTGCGGAGGATAGGTCAGAACAGCTCCGTGTTAGAGTGTTCGAGCTAATCGGATTATTAATGGTGACTTTTTGTCTTCCTTTCCTCTAGAAAGATAAACACTTTTCATTCACTCCCTTTACTGGATTCTTCTGGGTTTTTTTGCATCTGTTTTTTTGAAAACTGCAAACCAATTTACTCACCAAGCCACCATCCTGCAATTTCATTTCTGAAAGCTTTTTTAATTATCATGAGGCCGGTCATGTTAGATATTTTCAACAATTCCTTTTGTACATTATGCAAGTAATAAGTAAATGATAAAAAAACCAGAGTGTTACCACAGGTGGTCTGGGTTTTTTTATACTTTCAAGCGATACAATGTACTTTATTTAACTTTTAAAATATTAACACGTTTACATATATTTCCCAAAGGCACTGTATCAAAAGTTGCAATCCAAACTGGATATAATTTAAATCCTTTTGATATCCTCACTCAGGGGGATTGCATCTGAATTTTAATGGCTGTTTTTGCTTTCAGAGTGAGTTTCCAGGTGGTTTGTTTATAATGTATGCCACATGGAAGATTGACAGCTACAATGAGGAAGCTGTATGAGATGATCATTTCAGTCCCTGCTAGCTTTGTGAATGGATAGGCTGGCTTCTCTGTGTAACCAGCTGATACCAGTGTTATTTTGTTGATTTAATCCAAATAAAGCGCAGAGCCAGTATGTATAGCAGTGTATATGAGGAATGAATGTGTAAGGATAGTAGCTKGCAGTGGTGGAAGGGCATGGATGGCAGGCTGGCATCCCGCATCGCAAGGGAGGAGAAACAAGCCCTCCATCGGTGCAGTCTCCGTGGAGATTGTACAACAGTTTTGTAAAGTTTTGCTGTAAAAAGGAACACCTGTGCTTAAACTTCCAGAGATTTAAGTCCAGATGGATTTTCTAATTCACATTTCTAATTTTAAATGCACATCTTTTTTTCTCATTTTAAACCAACGTAATTTCTCCTTCTTGATTTTCTCCCACTGGCTGTACTTTACAGCTGTATTTGCTTCTTGTCTTGAATACACTCCTTCGATTGCCAGTGCTGTCATGCCCCTGTGACTCACAGCTAATTTTACAAAAAACATCGCTGAACAGCTTGTAACCCTGGGACACATGAATGTGTATAGAAGAGAGAGCAGAGAAGAAAAAAAMCCCATCAGTTCCAGCCGAAGACACCAGAGAGGCAAAGGTTCAGGGAACTGTACATCCTGGCCTTTACAGATAAACCCTGTAAAATTGCTGCTGTAGCTCCACTGTTGTGCTCTGCTTTTTCCCCTCATGAACTGCAATGCTGCTACCACAAGAGGGTGCGGGGACATGATTGATTTTGCACTTTGCTTTGTGATTGTCCCAAGGTCTAATGGAGAGCTCTGCAGGTCTGCACCCAGGGCCTACAAGTAGACCTGATGAGGCAAAGCTACTTCAGATCTACGGGTGGACTTTGCTGATGCAAAAATCAAGAAGTAGATAGAGCAACAGTTGCTGAGCTGTAAGAGACATTGAAAGTCTTCACACATTTGCACCATCCTCTTCCATTCAGAGGAAGAGTTCATCCTTCATGGCTACGCCTTGTAGAGATACTGGAGCTGACTAAAAGCACAGGCAATTTGTAAATTTAGGCATATTCAGAACTTGGACAGCTATTGAGTGGGTTTAGCTCCGACAGTTTCATGTGAGCTTCTTGCCCTCTGTACTCATTTATATCCACATGTGTAAACTGGCACACTAGATTTAATTTTCTTTAATTTTACAAGAAACAGATATCCTAAATCTATTACATTTCAATTCARCTTGTTTATTCATCTGTTTAGGATGCATGGAGATGACATACAGAGATAGTTAAGATTAATGAGTGGCTGATTAGTAGTTGAGTTCGCATATGGAAACAAAGCACCTGAAATAATTGCAGCAGGAAACTCATAAAATTTATTTTAATTGGTATGTGGCAGTTTTGTTTGTTTTTGTAAGGGCCAGGTTGCTTACAAATCCATTTCCCTTGTGCCACTGAAATAATACACAGAAATGACCTTAATCCAACATAACATGGTAGACACAGAAGTCAGTAGCGATTCTGGTAAGTTTTTCATTTGCTATTGGAAAGGTAAGGTCTTTATTTTTGAAAGCATATAAGCATGAGCTCAGCTTTAAGCATATGCTTATCTTTACTATTCTGAATTTTGGCCAGAGAGAGATGTAAGCACAACAGCGGTCAAGCAGCATAGATATTTTTGCATTTGATATGAATAAACATCAGGTTATAAAGAAAAGGGAAGTACAGCTTATTTAAATTAATGGATAACACTGAAATTTTACAAAATGGATACAAGCTCACCAGGGAATATCTTTAAGCTGGTGAACAGAAGAAAGTTTCCAAATGTCAGATGAAATAAGAATGTTACAAAGCCTGCTAGTGGGAATAATGATCTGAAAAAAATAATCCCCAGCTGAAGATAGAACTTGAGAAATTGATAAATGGGTTTATATGACACAGTTGCTTGTGATACCAGCAAACTGGGCTCAGTGTCCTAAAAGATGTCTTCCAGCCTGTTGTTCCCTGAGGGCCTTGAAAAGTAGGTCAGGGCCCAAAACACGCTTTGATACCATCCATATTTCACCTGGCTGGTTTCCAGAATAAATTACTTTTGGATAAACCACTCATTAATTTCCTCCCACCTGCTGTTTGCATCTTACTTTGTGAGTGCTCCTGTTGATTCCCGTGGCTCTGTTCAACAAGGAAAATCTTGGATCGACATAAATTCTGCAGTTATGGTGATTTATGTGTGTGAAAGAGAAAGTCAGAGAGAAAGTAACCTCTTTTCCTGATGATTTTTAAAACCGTTCCTAAAAGGATTGCTGGCAAACACAGCCTTTCAGTGCTRGCCAACTCTGAAACCACTCAGCCTGTGGATCATTTCTCACCTGTAGCACATTGTTGTTTGGGGACTGTGTTCAGAGAGGCATCTGGCCTCTGCACAATGAGAGAATTAGCAAATAGTTGGCTGGAAAACTGTGATAAGTTTTTTTCCTTTCAATTCTTCTTCTTGGTCCTTATAATGAAATATGGTTCAGCATCCCATGGTGTTTTGCTCCATGCATGAGGCCTCAGGATGGACTTAATCCCTTTGCACTAGAGAGGATCCCACTCTTAGCTGGAACACAACAAACTGTGTTCACTTAAGTAGTTTCACTTAATCTGATCATAATCAAAACTCTTGGAGTTTACAGCCCTCTCCCCTCCTCAGCTCTCCTCTCCTCTTTTTAATTTCATTTCTCCACTCAAATACTTCTACTTTGTCTTTTGCTAGCACAGTAGCAATTTTCCTTGGTAGGTTGATGGACACACCATTTACTAAACTAGAATTCTCTAAAAATGTTCCTTCATTTCTGCACAGTCAAAACAACCACCACTTGTTTGGCTTCATAGGGGCTTTGCTTCCATAATTGCTATTCCAGCCTAACTGGCACTAAATCCCCCTTATCCTTGGGTTAATTTGATGACATTCCAATGGAGTAAGTGGCATTTTCTAGGAGAAATTTCATTTGCATTCCCAACCAGGCTGGGTTTCTAACCTTTGCAGAGTGATGTCTAATCATTATTAATGGTGACTTATTGTCTTGCAGGAAAAGGGAATGATTTAATATAGAAAAGGTGACATGGTCTAGTGAATAAAGCGGACACTGACGAGCAAAGAAATAACRCTATTTTCCCCTTTATTTCTTTCAACAGAGTTTGAGTCAGCTGTTGAATGTTTCCAAATTGTCACTGTCAAGCTATCTCTGTTTCTAAAATATTAAATCCTATCCCTCCACTCTGCATAAGTTCTGCCCATTAACTGGCACTCTGCCAGCCATAACTTTCACTTTGCAAATTTTTCTAATCATTTGCAGCCATAAGGAGAGCTCATCAGAAGCAGTCAGGGAGGCCCCTTTTATTCATTCAGAAAAGCATACAAAACCACACCCAGAACACCTAAATTATCCCTAGCAATTTATCCAGACTGCTATTTATCCAGAATATTTTGATCTCAACAGGTACTCTGAGAGCCTTTGCAATTCCCTGATCACTATGCAAATGAAATTAGCAACAATAAAGGGTGTGGGAGGACATGTCTCATTCTGAAAGAATCAGCTATATTCAGACTAATTCTTTTTGTGATAAAAGTGAGTCTTGATAAAGACCCTAAAGGAAGAGAAGGTAGATCCACACAGTAGTTTTCTGTGCACGACAAAAAAGTGAAATATGGGTAAAGTCAAGATTAACCAGTTTGCTGAACCAGAAACACAGAAATAAGAAACAGTAGGAGACGACGTCAAAAGAATGACAAAAGAATGGGAAAAAAAATAGGCGATTTTCCTTCTTTCAGAATTGATATGGGAAAGTTGATGAAAAGCTAATTATCTTTTTCTCTTTCTCTTATATACACATTATAAATGTATCATTTATCACTGATTTAGTGCAAAAAAGGTTTTCCTGGATGTTGGGTATACCCCAATTGGGAATGGGAGGACTGGGGCACTATAAAATACAAGGTGTTAACTTCATTTTACATGAAGTCACGGAGCACTGACAATTTTATGTCATCATAAGATATTTAAGGGAGAAATAGCACCAAGTTAAAGCAAGTAAGCAGAGCAAAGAGAAGCTGTGTCTTCAGTGGGAGATGCTGTATTTGGGAGTATTAGCAATGCTGCCTTAGGGTCTCCTATTTAAGGAGATGATGACTCATCAGAAAGGAATAGGTTTCAAGTCCACCTGAAAACTTAGAAAGCAATGAGGCCAAATATGAATTGAATGCCTCACTGTTGTGAAAATTTACACTACCAGTCTTCCTTTTTTCATGGTACCTACGATTGGCAAGTCGTGTTGGCACATGGTGAGCACTTTTTGCCAGAAGCAAAAGAAAAATTGCTCAGCAGGAGGATAGATCTGGATGTTGTTTGTTTGTTTGTTTGTTTGTTTTTTTCTTCTGAATCTTCTTTTGTCTGTGGATGCATAGACTGTAATTTGAGGTTGGATCTTCCAGTGAAAATGTTGGGTGAAAACCCACATTAGTCAGATTCATCCCTGATGACTCTGTATCCAGCACAATAACTGTTGTCATGAAAAGAGCATGAAGCATTGGAAGTCTCTTTTGTATCTCTTCCCCTAAAAATTTCTTCAAAGCTAACAGAACCCAATGAAACATATTAGTTTTGACAGACCAACATGTTTTGCTAAATGTTCTGGACAGTTCTACTTCCAAGGTGGTGAAAGGGGGAAAAAAAAAAAAAAAAATTCCATTTTCTTTCTGAAAAAAGCAATTATCATTATACTTTTCAATGTATTGTTTTCTGAAAGTGATATAATTCTTCTGTGGAAGGCTATTTGAATTGTGGTGATCATTTTAGCTTTCTGAAGTAATGAACAGYGTAATGGAAACTAAGCTGTTCACTGTTTAACTGAAAGAGATTGGGTGGCTGTTTCCTAGGAAACAGGAAAGAAAGGGTTTGGGTGTCTCTTAAAATGTAAAATATACACATTCACACTGGATTATAGTCACATGGTAAAAAGGCGTGCCATAGATAGCATAATTACTACTGAAAATGCCAAAGAATGGCATGCAGATTTTCTGGGAAATCTCAAAATCTTTCCTATTCCAGAACCTGATATTTAAAATTTCTTCCAATAGTCAAAATTTATGATGGACTGGAATTAAAGCCTGGGTGAAGGAAAATATTGGCCTTCTTCCTTAAAACAGCAACAATAGAACTGGAGTTAAGGCAGTGTCTGGATATTTCAGCCAGAGTAGCGTACAGGTGTCCACGCTGAGTATATTTTTCGGTGAGTTGATGTATAGCAGAAGAGAAGAGCTGCCTTTCCTCCAAAGCCAGCTGAAGGCTCCCCAGTGGTCTGGGCTTGATGCAGGAAGGGAGAAATGGGAGAAAACAGCAGAAGAGGGGAGAAGCAGAAGAGGAAAAAGCTTTGGGGAATCAGGCTTGTGCTCCTGCTGCTGTCARGGAAGGAGAGGGGTGAAGGCAGAGATTTCTTGACGGAGCATCTCTCTAGAAAAGCACTTTCCAACCTGTTATGACTCCTGTCTCGGGGTAGCAACAACAGCTGCCAGGCAGATGCTCCAGGGCACTGGTATAAGAGAAGTAAGCTGCAGAGCCTTGGCTGTTTCACTGCCCATGGCAGCTGCCTGCTGTGACTGTGCCTGAAGCTAGACTTTGATCTGCACCCAAACGTATGCTGTCTGTAATTAGGTATATCACAGAGCAAGCTAGAGTTTTCAGGTAGAAATCTGTGAAGAACGGTCATGACAAAATCTTCAGTGACATCCTGCAAAAGGTTGTCTGTTTTCGCAAATAGTTCTCAAATTGTGGAAAGCTTTAAAGTTTTCCACTTCCATTTCAATTTTGCAGAAAAAGCATACCAGACATCTTTTCCTCTTTCCTCAAACATGTAACTTGATACAATTAAAGACAGAGTCCCCAGAAGCTTCACTTCACCTGCACTGTAAATCACTGAGTCACAGAATCGCTGAGGTTGGAAGGGACCTTACTAAAGTTGAGATAATCATCATCTGCTGCTCTCACCTCATTCACAAAGCCAGCCATTTCACTATAGAAAGCTATCAGGTTGGTCAGGCATGATTTCCCTTCATAAATCCTTGCTCACTACTTCCAATCACCTTCTTTTCCTTCATATATTCGATAATGGTTTCCACGAGGATTAGCTCCATCTCCTTCCCAGAGTCTGATGTGAGGCTCACCTGTCTTAAGTTCCCTGGATTCTCCTTCTTGTCCTTGAAGAAAGGAGTGACATTTGCTTTGTTCCAGTCATCAGTATCCTCTCCTGATTACTCTGACCTTGCAAAGATAATTGAGAGTGGGCTAGCAGTGACATTGGCTAGCTCCTTCAGCACTTGTGGGTGCTTCCTATCAGGGACCAGGAACTTACGTATGTCCAGCTTGTTTAAATATTCCCTAACCAGATTCTCCTCCACTGGTGATAACTCTAACTTGATCCCGACTTTCTCTGGTCTGAGAGGCCTGGGATTCCTGAAGACTGGACTTACCAGTAAAGATTGAGGTCAATAAGGCATTCAGTACCTTTGCCTTCCCCATGTTCTTTGCTGGCATGTCCCCACCTCATTCAGCAGTGGGCCCACATTTTCCATAGTCTTCTTTTTGCTGCCAATATACCTGTAGAAGCCCTTCTGGTTTCCCTTCAAGTACCTTGCAAGACTCATCTCCAGGTGGGCTTTGCCTTTCCTAACCCTATCCCTGCATGTTCAGACAATGCCTCTATATTCCTCCCGGGTCACCTCGCCCTTCTTCCACCTCTTGTACATTTCTTTTCTATGTCTGAGTTTTGTCAGGAGCTCCTTGTTCATCCATGCAGGCCTCCTGACACCTTTGCTTGATTTCCTGCTCATCAGAACAGACTGTTCTTGAGCTTAGAGGAGGTGATGCTTGAAAATCAGTCAGATCTCCTGGATCCTTCTTCTCTCCAGGAATCTACCCCCTGGGATTCTTCCAAGCAGATCTCTGAAGAGGCCAAAGTCTGGTTTCCTGAAGACCATGGCTGTGATCCTGCTTTTTGCCTTGCTCCCTCCTGTCAGGGTCCTAAATTCCAGACTCTCACGGCCACTACAGCCAAGGCTGCCCCTGACTTTCACATACCCAACCAGTTCTTTCTTCTTTGTAAGCATCAGGTCCAGCAGAGCTTGTCCCCTCCTTGGCTCCTTGAAACATCCTGGATTGCTTGTGCTCTGCTGTCGTTTCTCCAGCAGATATCAGGGTGGCTCAGTCCCCCTCAAAGACCAGGGCCTGCAAAGGTGAGTCTGCTTCCAGTTGTCTGCAGAAGTCCCCATCTACTTCTTTCTGATCAGGTGGTCTGTAGAAGACACACACGTTGATCTGCCCTCTGACTGCATGTCATCATATCCCTCCCTGGTCATTCCTAGTTCAAAGGTCTCCTCACCAGGTTGGCCATCCTGTTGGCAAAGATGTTTTTGCCCCACTTCGTCAGGTGGGACTTGTCTCTTTCTAGAAATTGTTTCCCTGGTCTAGGGGATGCCCCTCRCTGTCCCCTGCCCCAGCCAGCCCAGCTCCCTGGGAAGCTCCCATCACTCCCAGCCCCCAGCCCCCTCCGAGGGGCTCTCGTCATGCTATAGGAAATGAAAACAGCTTATAAATAAGCATTATAACTGCACTTGAGGGTTTGTGAAAAACACTTGATTTATCTTGGTTAATCATTTTATAAGTGAGAAAATGGAAGAAATTGTTAAATAAAGGCTCGGTGTTCCAGTTGCATTAGTGTGTTATCAGAGGGGCAGTGATAACCTCCCATTCCACACTTTCAGCTGCTGAAAATGTAAGATAACTGGACTTACTAAAGCCGTACTGAAGCCAGTCCCACTGCCTTCAGTGAGGAGGGTTGAGAACAGACAGGGCATGGGCAGTTCCTGCAGATCTGATTATGTGCAATAACCTGATAAGACACTGTTGCTTGATTATGAAATTGAGCTCTAAGTCTATGAAAGCCTAGGCAGCATTTACTTAAGTGGATTTGTCTTGAAACAGGCAAATCAGTGAATAGGAGGAATTAGAAAACTAATTTAAATCCCAGTATATCTCACCATTTACTTTGGTATTCTCATGGGGAATTCTTGGTCTCATTAATACCATATTTAATAGGAGAAGCTGTTAATATCTCAAATTACAAAAGGATTTTATTATCCTATTGAAAACAATAAAAATAATAATTTAATCCTTTTCTGTACTTTGTAACATCCCTCTTTTGAGACTGAAGTGAGTTGGTCTCAGTGGTCTGTCATATTGAGTGCTGAATGAGTACTGAACTGAATAGTCATTTTTTATTGTTTCATTAATACTGTTTCTAGCATCTTTTGGCCTTTGCTCCTTGTTTTTGCTTTCTGACACTTGTTTGCTGGAGTGAAGAGGATGAACTATGCTGAGAGCTATGAAGCTGAAGAACTGTGGAGAGCAGGAGCTGCTGTAAGCCCTGTCCCCAGAAAGGGAAAACAACACAAGTCTTGCATATTCAGGTGGATTTGAGATCAGCAAGGTTCATCTTTACAGTAGCTAAGCATCTTCACAGCATGCAGCTCCTGAGCAGACACAGGCTCATGCTGAGAGGGACTCTGCTTGCCCTGGTTCTCAATACTCTCCTGCTGTGCAAAATACAACAAATGCTTATTTCACTTTTTTTTTTTTTTTTTTTTTTTGTATTGTGCTACACGTCCCCCACAGGATGAGCAGAAGAAATAAAAATCACTTTCCTCAATATTAAGCCTTCTGTTTTTCTATCCAGATCAGGCTGTGGTTTTGCCCTGGCAATACTGAGATTTTCCCCCTGCCTAGGCTCAGCTTGCCTTTCATTGTCCTTGTGATAGGTGGTCCTGGAGCCTCTTAGGCGCTGGAGATATAACTTCTCCATTAAGCGAGGTTATTTTTGAGATAGATGTTTATTTTTTCACAGAGCTTAATAGAAACTGACATTCAAGTTCAAATAAGTCCAAATACTCTAACTCTTTATCTACTAATTATTTCAGTATTTTAAAATGATTGTCTAAATATAAGCAGATATTCAAGTCATTTTCTCCCCCCCCCTTCTTTTTTTTATCAGCATTTGCATAAGTAGTTCTTGGTTTTGCCTTCAAGAAGGATGTTTCTGGATAAATTTATTAACTATTTCATGTACAAGTGATTTCTTATACTAGTAATCAAGCTGTCAAAATTTTTGGATGTCCTATACATGCATGAATCATTGTACAATTTATGTAGRACTGATTATGGCATATATATATATAAAATACACACACACATATATACACACACAAATATGTATGTATGTGTATATGTGTACATGTACAAGTATATGTATATGTATAAACCTCTCCAGAACAGCTTGCCATCTCAAGTGTTTAAGAAGAGACATGTCAAGAAAATGAATCAGTAGCTTCTGCAAAATATTTTCCAGCCATCGGTGTGTTTTCTAAAGTTCAAAGGCTTTAGGTCATTTGGAATAGAATATTTTCATTGAAAACAACAGCCATATTTAAACTGGGAACTTTGTGATTGCCTTCTTTTGCTGCTAGATAACCTTTCCTATATTCTTGCAAAGTGGGACTCTTTCTGGAATATCTTGAAAGATTTGTTTGTAGAGGAAAAAGTCATTATGCATATACCAAGGAGATATCTTTTGCAGAAATAATGTTCTCCAAAGATTTATTCTAATTGTTTGCTTTAGCTTCCCATAAAAAAAAAAAGGTAGATATCTGCAATATAATTTCAACCTCAAGTTCAGTAGTTCCATCATTTTCTATTAAAAAACCCAAACAAACTACAAACCCCAGCAGCCAAAGACATTTGGTAACACACRCACTTTGTGATATATCATCACCATCAAAAAAAGAAAACTCAAACCGCAAAGCCCAACAGTAAGATAGAGGAAAAAAAGTGGTAAAGAATGCATTTTCAATTTTATAAATGGTTGATGAACAAGGCATTATAATCTGGAAAATCTGATGTTGTTCTTCAGTGACACAAAGTAAGAAAGCTCTTGGGAATTTCTTCAATTGGCTTAAATATCTTTTGTAGACAAGTAGACACATTTATGTCTGTATTTGCATGTGTGTATGTACATTTGTGTGCATGTCTATTTGTGTACATACAAAATTTTGATTTATTTAACTTCCTTGGCCTTATTAATGTAAAAGTATTTGTAGCCATCTGTTAAAAAAATCAATGAAAATKAAGGAAATTTTCTCATGGCCAAACCTCAGGAGGAGTTACAATATTCTTGGTTTTGGATATATGCAGAGCATGTCCCACTGTCTCACATAGGACTTACTTAGCACCACCAATGCCACTCAAATCACCCAAACATAAGCCAAGAGACCAGTCTTTATAATGTTCTGGCTGAATACTGGGCTGGGTCATCTCCAAAGGTCACATGCAGAATTAATGATTCACTGATGGCTATTTTATRGCCATAGTTTCAATTACCTGATAAAAGTCTTTCTTCCCAGGTGAAGCTATGACTTATAAGAGAAAGCACCTGTGTATGTGGAGGTGCAAAAGGAAACCAGTTAGGGCCATTCTTGTCTTAAAACTAGTCGCACAGCAGAACTGGTGTGTGAGCCAGGAAGAAAGGCAAGAAGAACACCAGGAGGACCATTCAGGATTGTTACCTGTGAAATTTCCTCTCTCTGACATAGAGCTGCCACTTATAACTATTGACCTGGCAAAGTCAGCATCTGCAAACCAGTCCCAAGTCAGAAACACATTTCTCAGTCAGCATTATCTGGCCCCGATTGATGTAGGTTTTTATTGGCATAAAACTGGCTGCTCTCCTCCCTGGCAACAGCACATGTTTCACAGGTGGCTGGGTGTCTGCCCATGGACATGGTTCTTTCAGATGTCACTTCTAGTCTCTTCACCTCAAGATATCACGAAATGGATCCAGTTGTATGTAAATAAGATTCTCACATGGATGCCACATGTCGGTTTCCTCTGCTCTTCACAAATCTGATATGACTGTCTTTTTCACACATTAAAAAAAGCAGTTTGGAAAAGGAAGCACAGCCTGACTTCTAAAGAACTCAAGTGAAAATTGATCTACTTCCTCCTGCTCCACTATAAATCTTAAAAATCTGTGTACAATATTATACCAACCAACTTGGGACCAAGTTGAGCTAGACATAGTACCTTATTTCATATAGCCATTATGAATCTGTGGTATTCTTTTCATATATTTCTACGAATATATTAATATATTTTAATTAATAAATAACACGTGTTTATTTCTTACAGCTTTCTTTACAATGAATTGCATGCTGCCTCCAGTGAGCTGCATAGTCTTCTCTATAGACTGAGGTGCTGTGGTGTGGAGATGAACCCATTTCTGAGAAATGACAATACCTAGCAAAATCCAGAGACTTTAATTATGGATCCAAGGATCCAAGGATTAAATTAAGGATCCAACTTTCCTACTAAGCCAGCACGTTAGTCTGCCTCACCCACCAACAGAATGTGTCAAGAAAAGCTGACCAGGCATTTTCTGACATTTTGTTGAAGATATCAGATGAAACATTAAAAAAAGGTTCAATAAAGCACCTGTATTCAACAGGTTTTGTCAAATCCAAGACAAGCTTCATACAAAATAAGATAGCAAGAAATGAAGATATTGTTTCCATCCTTTTGCCTCCCCCTGCCCCCCCACTGGCTCCCTTTGAGAATTCTATTAGGAGTCAGGGAAGAGCAGAGTGTATACATATAAATTCAGTAGCTGTTTAAGACAGTTGTGTAAGATCAACAGTATATAGGGAAGACGCTAAAAGCATTAGTAACCCCGAGTACCACTTTATTCTGCATGTAATCCCAATAAGGACAGAGGATGGAGAACATTGTGCTGATGAGACTTGATTATGTTCACCTAAGAGTTTGCACGTGCCCAGTGTCTTCAGACAGGATCCCCTGCACCAAGCAAAGCAGGCTTATCTCCCACTGAAACCTCCAGCCCCTGGCATGCCAGAAAAGGTGCTCCCATTTTCCACCTGCAGGGTAGCGGTAATGTTGCTGGTTTTTTAATTTATTTTATTTTAGAAAGTCCTTTTAGCTGGTTGCAGTCTTTTGCTATATACGTGTGCAATGCCCAGTGACATGGGGCCATGAAGTACTACTGCAATGCAAATAAAGCAAGGCCGTAATAGGTCTACTGAAGCAGGACGGCAGCACTGAATATCAGCACTGTTGAACTAGCATACAAGCATCAGAGYGAATCTCTGTTATTATCTAGCAGGTACTTACTGAGTTATAATGATGTACTGAAATAAAAATGACAGTAAGACGTTGCTATAACAATAACAGTGTTTCAGGTTAATTTTGGTTCTGCGAAAAAATGCTGATAATTAGTGGTAACTGTTAGAGCTATCAGCTTGAAACTTGAATGACAGCATCAAGTCTCAGTCTCTTTTACATAGAGAAACACGGCCTTGTCTTTTAGCTCTTTTATGTATAAAAGAAATACAGATTGGTACAATTGTCTTAATGTTTGAAATGACTTCATCCTACGAAGTGATCATGATCAAATGTTTCTAGACAATAGGAATATTTTGTGTTCTTTTTTTTGCCATTAACAGACATTTTCTCAGTCAAACAACTCAGCGTTCTCCATTCTAATATCCACCTTCACATGTCGTAAAGCTAATGAAAATGATACTAAGTGTATGGTAGCCTGTGCATCCCTTCTTTGTTTTATGTACTTCAGGATGTATTTTAAAAACCATCTGCTGTTGCTAATGTGGGGTGGGATGTCCTTTAATGGGATCTCCAGAAGATTAATGGCTTCCTGATAATCTCTGATGTCAAGCCAARCAAATCCTCATGTACATTCCCATCAGTCAGAAATCCGTTGGGGTGTCTCTCAGCAGCTAATCTGCTCCTCAGCTGCCCTCATCTTTTGAAATGAATTCAGCCCCATTGTTTAGATCTCAGAAGAAGGGAGCTGAATTCCCTGGCTTGCTGCAGACCTTCAGAATATACTTAGATTTTTCTGTGAYTCAGCTCCTTGTCTGTAAAATGGGAATTTTACAGTTTAAGTGGAGGGTAGGAGCCTAAGGACAAATGAAAGAGAATTAATCTACACCAACATATTCAGTTAGAGCCACAATGAACTGGGGTATTTTTACAGAGATATAGCACAACAGGGAGCTGCGAAGTGCATGAAAACCTGCTTTAAGATCTTCAAAAATTGCACGTTTGACCCAGAATAACAATGCTGTTAAAGCAGAACATGTTTTAAGTGATTCAAATACTTTTTTTTTTTTTTTTTTTTTTTTTTAACTAGAAGAGTAATAACTTCTGGAATATACTAAAGTTCATAAAGAAACACTAAAGATGGAGAGTCAGTCTATATTTTGACAGTTACTTCAAAGTTTTGCTATCTTATTAGAAGCAGCTGAGGGTGGGAATGAAAGCAGCCAGAATATAATTAGGGTGTTGTAGACTAAAATTGTCTCTCCACTGTCCAGTGATAAATGGCCATATATTAGAAATGGCCTTTCAGATAAGTTGAGGGCAGTGTCAGTAGGGTGAATTCTGGGTTATCTGCAAGGCAAGACCACAGTCCTGCTGAAGGTCTGGTGTCTCAAATTTGGTACTTTAAAAATCGAACCTTTCATTTGTTCATYAGCATTGAAGTAGGTCACATGTGCTACATTTCTGGATGATGAGAGATGGAATTACTTTAAAAAATGCCTAACTGAGGGGAACAAATCCTATTAGAAATAATGGAATCTCCTGGGTTACTCAGGTTCAGTGCCCAAAAATTATTTTGACAACTGATCTCATTGAAACCAAAGGGATGTAGTACCTCCATATCTTTGAGGAGCTTTTGTTGTCTATGAAATTCTRCATACGAGCTAAATATTTTCTTAGTACTATTTTGTAGTGACATTGACTTTAATCCCACTGTTATCATATTCAGACTGATTTGTAAAGTTACTTTGTAGCCAGTCTTGCAAAGGGAAAATGTGATTGTTGTTGCTGTTGTTATTTATTTTAATAAGTAAAAATGGTGGAAAAATTATGTAAAATGGTATTTCAGAGAAAAAAACCTAATCAATATCTTTATTTGCCCAACTATTCCCACTGAGATAGTAATCCCTCTCACAACAGAAATCTCTTTGAGGCACGGCAGCTTTTTAAATGTTTTCCTCTGCTGTTGTGATGGGAATGGATCAGTAATTCCAAAAGAACTCCTTTATTTAGAAATTACTTAGAATAAAGGAATCTGTGGGGAGCTGGATTCATCAAGCTCCATGAGCCTCTATGAGCTCCAGTGAGGGAATGGAGACTTGCATGCTTGGATTATTTCCTATTCTTAAGAAAGCGTCGTAGTTTAACCCTGGTTGGCAACTAAGCACCACACAGCCACTTGCTCACCTCCCCTCCCCACGGTGGGATGGGGGAAAGAATCRGAAGGGCAGAAGTAAGAAAACTTGTGGTTTGAGATAAGAACAGTTTAATACTTGAAATAAAATAATAATAATAACAACAACAACAACAACAACAATAATAATAAATTGTAATGAAGAAGAAAACAATGAGAGAGAGAGAGAGAGAGAAGAACAAAACCCAGGAAAAACAAGTGATGCATCTGCTCACCACCYGCTGATTGACGCCCAGCCCGTCCCCGAGCAGCGATCGCTGCCTCCCAGCCAACTCCCCTTGGTTTATATACTAAGCATGACATCATATGGTATGGAATATCCCTTTGGCCAGTTTGGGTCAGCTGTCCTGGCTATGCTCCCTCCCAGCTTCTTGTGCACCTGGCAGAGCATGGGAAGCTGAAAAGTCCTTGACTAGTGTAAACACTGCTTAGCAACAACTAAAACATCAGTGTGCTTTCAACATTCTTCTCACACTAAATCCAAAACACAGCACTATACCAGCTACTAGGAAGAAAATTAACTCTACCCCAGCCGAAACTAGGACAGAAGGATTAGTATTTGGGAGAAATATATGCAAATGCATACCTGCATATGGAAATGCAAATCTTAAGATGTTTCTAGTTAAGCTTAACCACCACTAGACAAAATCCAATTTCCACCAATAGACCTCTACTGTGTTTAAAAGGCTTTAGCCATGCCTTTAAAAAGAAGCAATTTCTAGCATTCTGTTCTAGCTCAAGCAGAAGTTGCTTAGGGCAACAATGCCTAAGTAAAGGGCGATGTTTGATTTTTTTCTGTAATGAAGGATGTCAGACCAGATTATTGGTATTGTCCCCTCCAGCTCTCACACCTCGGAAATGACACTTGCATGGCCAGACACTGAAACAAATGCCCCGTTTCTCTGTTGTTCACTGGGGGCATCCAGTTACTGATGCAGCTCCAGCTGAATAGTTGTATAAGCAGGGAAGCTTGTAAAGAATAAGTGTATAAGTGATGCTCATTCCTGAGGTTTTGGTGTTCACAGAAGATAACAGCATCCCACCATGACTTTCTTCGTACCTTTTTGGTCCCAATGAAGCTTCTAGGGAAGGGAAAATGACAAATGGATCCTTAGTTTTGCTGGATAATTGGTGGAGTGTAGAAGAAATAATAAATGCCAGGTGTGCAATTAGTTTTTAATCCTGCTAAATTGACTTGAATGCATGATTTGAAGGTAAATATACTATTAAATAGAACAGGTCAAGGAAGAGGCTTGAGCACTCCTGTTTGATTGCTAGCAAACCTGCAGAATGGTTTTGACTCATGGCAACTTTCATTCTAGCCCAAAACTAGCTAAACTCTTGCCCAATTTGGCAGACAACACAATTCAGGCACTGTTTCCAGTAGATAGTCTGGACTCTTAYCTGGGAGAAAGACTGTTTAGGTACTTGGATGTTATTCCTGCAATGTCACTTGTCCCCAAGGCCATGGAAAACTCACAGGCCTGTTTAGTTTACTAGCATAGACATACCCTAAGGGACTGGGCAGTAGTATCATCCTAGCAGCAAGTAGAAGGTTAAGTGTGTGTTTATAAGACCACAGGCTTCCCAGGTTGATTGATCTCTGCACTACATGTCCTCTTTGCTAACATGTTCTGCAGGAAAATGTACTTAGCTGACTGGCTATTGCAGTAAACACTGGTGGATGCCAGATGCTCTGGTGCTATTGACACCATTCTGATCATCAGTGTTTTGTCCCATATTCTCTTTAAATTGGGAAACAGTCTCATTCTTTGGGATATGTTAGCTGGCAACCCTAGCTCTTGCTTGTGCTGCCTGGACCGCTTCCAAGTCACTCAGCATGAAGCTGGAAGGTAGCTGTCTGCTCCAGCCAGGTCAAGCTGCCAGAAGATGTTGCAAAGGGACAACTCTCCATCTGGACTAATTTAAAGCTGAAAAAATGTGTGAAGTTTCGTGAAAAAAGAAGGCAAAGAGAAAGGATCCTGCAAGTTATCCCAAATTATATTTGCATGTGGATTCCCTATAAAGTTGTGCACTAAGACAAGGCAAGAGATTGCTCTTTAGTAGTTGTCAATAAAACAGTAAAGGAGCTAAAAGTAGTTAAAAAAATCACTTCCTCAAGGATAAAATTGATTTTGAAGACAGTGTTCCTACTCTTCTGAAAGAAGGTTACCAAAAAATGAAGGCATTTAATTCAGCCTGAAAAACAGGGTATGACCTTTGAGCGGTCACATTCCAGAGTTATCATTGTTGAACCCCAGGCTGCAAAAAGGATGATACAGGACAAACTGCTAGACATAACTATAAGACTACATTCTTTGCCTGAATGTAATTAGATACAGTGCACAAAATTCTAGTTTATTTTGGTGTTTACATATCTGATTTTTGAATTTAAGCCTAAAAGGTTACTGCCTGATATCTTGGCATTTTGGTGAAGTCTGTTAAAGAATTTTTAAGTCTTTCACTTAGCTTACCCTCTGATCTTTTTCTGGTGGGGGCCATAAAAAAGGTGGATTTAAAATAATAATAATAATTCATCTATCTGATGGAATTCATTTTAGACCCTAAATGTGTTCACAGAACTGATATCGCAAGCTGCAGACCTCTCTCTGTATGTACATACAAATACAGTTGTAGATGTAGACATAGATATCGTCCAAGCTACAGAGGGTGTCACGTTTTCAGGAGGACAGTGACAAGTTGGCAGATCTTTAGCAGTTGAAGGGCAGGAAGAATCAGGGTCCCTGTGCTGCAGCCACCGTCTTTTATTGCGTGGTGTCGTGGTTTAACCCTAGCCAGCAACTAAACACCACGCAGCTGCTCGCTTACCCCCCAGCTCCGGTGGGATGGGGGAGAGAATCGGGAGGGCACGAGTAGGAAAACTCACGGGTTGAGACAAAAACAGTTTAATAATTGAAATAAAACAAAGTAGAACAATAATAATAACAGTGATAACAACAACCATAACAGAATATACAAAGCAGGCAATACACAGTGCAACTGCTCACCACCCGCTGACCGACATGTAGCCCGACACGCGAGAGCCCGTCCCATGACACCAGAGCCCCCCCTTACTTAGTTTTATACTGACCATGATGTCACATGGTATGGAATACCCCATTGGCCAGATGGGTCAACCGCCCCAGCTATGCTCCCCATGCCAGCTTCCCATGCACCTGGCAGGGCATGGGAGGCTGAAAAGTGCCTGGTGCAAGCACCACCCAGCAACACACAAAATATCAATGGGCCATCAACGCTCCTATGATACCAAACCCAAAACACAGCACACCCCCCCAGCTACTGGGAAGAAAGTTAACTCTGTCCCAGCCGGAACCAGGACATTATCCACCCCTTATTCTGGGCACAAAGTGATCGTGCCCCTGTACTCGGCACTGGTGAGGCCGCACCTCGAATCCTGTGTTGAGTTTTGGGCCCCTCACTGCAAGAAGGACACTGAGGTGCTGGAGCGTGTCCAGAGAAGGGCAACAGAGCTGGTGAAGGGTCTGGAGAACAAGTTTGRTGAGGAGCAGCTGAGGGAACTGGGACTGTTTAGCCTGGAGAAGAGGAGGCTCAGGGGAGACCTCATCGTGCTCTACAACTACCTGAAAGGAGGTTGCAGCGAGGTGGGGGTCGGTCTCTTCTCCCAAGCAACAAGCAATAGGACGAGAGGAAATGGCCTCAAGTTGCGCCAGGGGAGGTTTAGATTGGACATTAGGAAAAATTTCTTTMCTGAAAGAGTGGTTAAGCATTGGCACAGGCTGCCCAGGGAAGTGGTGGAGTCCCCATCCCTGGAGGTATTTAAAAGASGTGTAGATGAGGCGCTTAGGGACATGGTTTAGTGRGCATGGTGGTGTTGGGTTGATGGTTGGACTTGATGATCTTAGAGGTCTTTTCCAGCCTTAATGATTCTATGATTCTATACCACCTACGTAATGCCCAGGTCTCACATTTTCCAATACATTCCAATTAATCATCACCACTTTTCCTCCTGCCCTTCGATATACACACAGATATCATTCCCTTAGTCTATGTGCCATCCCTCTAAAACGTCCATTGAGTTCATTTAGTCCATGACTTTTGGGCTCCATCTGTCATAACAGTCTTTCAGGACAGGAGAGATGGTGTGTGGTGTTGGATTGTTGCATCCTGAAGCCAGTTCTGGTTCCATTATCACTGTGCTCATCTGGTTTTATCATCGTTGCACTTTGTTTGGTTTCATCAGAGTTCCTTCATTAATTTGGGTGATTCTTACTGCAATACCATTGATATGACATATAGTAACCATAGAAGTGGTGACATACAGTATTATATAGCAATTAACATCATACAATTCAGTTCATTAGCTATTTTCACCCAAAATCAAATCTCCTTGAGGTACACATCGGACTTGCCCATCCTTTCGCATTACCCACCAAGTGCACCCAGGTCCTTGAGCAAAAGCAATCCCACGAATGGGTTTTCCCTTGCCTGAGGCAGGACTAACCCAGGCTGCCTTCCCCAGCATATTTTTTATGTGCACTACAGGGACTTTATCCCCCTCTACAGCACATAAAAGTTTTGATTGGGCAGGGCCAGCTCGGGTGACAGATCCCCTAGTGTCAACTAACCACATGGCTTTTGCTAAATGTGTATCCCAATGTTTGAATGTCCCACCACCCATTGCTCTCAGTGTAGTTTTTAGCAGTCCATTGTATTGTTCGATTTTCCCRGAGGCTGGTGCATGATGGGGGATGTGATATACCCACTCAATGCCATGCTTTTTGGCCCAGGTGTCTATAAGGGTGTTTTGGAAATGGGTCCCGTTGTCTGACTCAATTCCTTCTGGGGTGCCATGTCACCATAGCACTTGCTTTTCAAGGCCCAGGATAGTGTTCCAGGAGGTGGCATGGGGTACGGGATATGTTTCCAGCCGTCCGGTGGTTGCCTCCACCATGGTAAGCACATAGCGCTTGCCTTGGCAGGTTTGTGGAGTGTGATATAATCAATCTGCCAGGCCTCCCCATATTTATATTTCGACCATCATCCTCCATACCAAAGAGGCTTTACTCACTTGGCTTGCTTGATGGCAGCGCATGTTTCACATTCATGGATAACCTGTGTAATAGCGTCCATGGTCAAGTCCACCCCTCGATCTCGAGCCCATCTATACATTGCATCTCTTCCTTGATGGCTTGAAGTGTTATGGGCCCACCGAGCTATAAATAATTCACCCTTATGTTGCCAGTCCAGATCCACCTGAGCCACTTCGACCTTAGCAGCCTGATCCACCTGCTGGTTGTTTTGWTGTTCTTCAGTGGCCYGACTCTTGGGTACGTRAGCATCTACGTGACGCACTTTTACAACCAGGTTCTCTACCCGGGCAGCGATATCTTGCCACAATGCGGCAGCCCAGATRGGTTTACSTCTGCRCTGCCAGTTGTTCTGCTTCCATTGCTGCAACCACCCCCACAGGGCATTTGCCACCATCCATGAGTCAGTATAGAGATAAAGTACTGGCCGTTTTTCTCGTTCAGCAATATCCAAAGCCAGCTGGATGGCTCTCACTTCTGCAAACTGACTCGATTCACCTTCTCCTTCAGCAGTTTCTGCGACTTGTTGTGTGGGACTCCATACAGCAGCCTTCGACCTCTGATGCTTTTCCACAASACGACAGGACCCATCAGTGAACAGGGCATATTGCTTCTCATTCTCTGGTAGTTTATTATACAGTGGGGCCTCTTCAGCACGCGTCACCTCCTCCTCTGGGGACATTCCAAATTCTTTGCCTTTTGGCCAGTTCGTGATCACTTCCAAGATTCCTGGGCGACTGGGGTTTCCTATTCGAGCCCGTTGTGTGGGAGTGCGACCCACTTACTCCACGTTGCATCGGTTGCATGATGTGTRGAGGGGACCCTCCCTTTGAACATCCAGCCCAACACCGGCAGTCGGGGTGCCAGGAGGAGCTGTGCTTCAGTACCAACCACTTCCGAACCCCTTCATATGCTACCAATATCTCTTTCTCAGTTGGAGTATAGYGGGCTTTGGATCCTCTGTATCCCTGACTCCAAAACCCCAGGGGTGGACCTCAAGTCTCCCCTGGTGCTTTCTGCCAGAGGCTCCAGGTAGGGCCATTCTGTATTTCCTCCATAAAAAACCTCTCAGAGGAAGAGGTATAATTGCTAATTGTCTCCATGAGGTAGTACCTGAAGTACAGTAACAGCTTCAGTACAACACCCAGATACCAAATAATGCCCAATGCCAGTGTTTTAATAACAAATCTCCCAGGCAAAACATCACTAATCACTGCAGAGCACAGCAGAYTGCAGAAACCAACACCAATCTTTAACATGTACAGCAAAAACAAGAGCATGGTGCAGATCAGATAAACTACTATCAAGAACAGATGAATCAATATTGTCACCAACAACTGTTAACAGATATAAATTCCTTAATACACTCTAGTTAATCTGTTATCTCAACCCTTCGTGCCCCACATTGGGCGCCAAAAAGGACTGTCGTGGTTTAACCCTAGCCAGCAACTAAACAMCATGCAGCTGCTCGCTTACCCCCCAGCTCCGGTGGGATGGGGGAGAGAATCGGGAGGGCACGAGTAGGAAAACTCACGGGTTGAGACAAAAACAGTTTAATAATTGAAATAAAACAAAGTAGAACAGTAATAGTAACAGTGATAACAACAACMATAACAGAATATACAAAGCAGGCGATACACAATGCAACTGCTCACCACCCGCTGACCAACGTGTAGCTCGATACACGAGAGCCYGTCCTGTGATTCCAGAGCCCCCACACACACTTAGTTTTATACTGACCATGAYGTYACATGGTATGGAATACCCCATTGGCCAGATGGGTCAACCGCCCCAGCTATGCTCCCTGTACCAGCTTCCCATGCACCTGGCAGGGCATGGGAGGCTGAAAAGTGCCCGGTGCAAGCACCACCCAGCAGCACACAAAACATCAATGGGCCATCAACGCTCCTATGATACCAAACCCAAAACACAGCACACCCCCCCAGCTACTGGGAAGAAAGTTAACTCTGTCCCAGCCRGAACCAGGACATGTGGTTATGTGCATCTGCGGAATTTGCTTAACCTCACAGAGATCTGCTGTAGCTGTTTATATTTTGTTTTCCACAACAACGTTTTTTACAGCACTGGAAGGTTTAAACAATATTTGTGAAGGAAACCATTTAAAGTGCAAAACATTATATCCGAACTAATGTTTAGAATGATAGAATCATAGAATAGTTTGGGTTGGAAGGCACCTTTAAAGGTCWTCTAGTCCAACCCCCCTGCCATGGGYAGGGACATCTTCAACTAGATCAGGTTGCTCAGAGTCCCCTCCAACCTGACCTTGAATGTTTCCAGGGATGGGACATCTACCACCTCTCTGGGCAACCTGTGCCAGTGTTTCACCTTCCTCATTGTAAAAAATTTCTTCCTTATTTTCAGAAAATTTTATTTAGTTTATTTTCAGAGCTGTTGGATTCAAGGTGGGGATGAACTGATGTCCCAGAAGGACTCTTTATGTGTATATAGCACGTACTAAATTCTTCGGACTTGTTGCAGCAGCATCACTGATGTCTCATGTCTGCAGATGTAGTTGGTTACAAGAGTTTAGTCTTAAGTCAGATCAAAAGCCTGCAAATGTTCGGCCATATATCGTATAAGTGTTTTATTTTATCTTTTCCTTTAGCAGTATATGTGACAATTTTTGCATTTCTTTAGGTTGGCTTTTTTTTTCATTTATCTGTTTCTTTTGCTTTTATTCTCTCTCTCCTTTTCTATGAATTAAGATTTTTTCTATTATTTGGGAGAATTCAGAAGGCAAGAAACAATTTAGACTATCATTGGCACAAATCTTTAACCCTGTGTTTCAGATGCTCACAAAACACAGCAGCAAAACAGCATAATATGAACCTAGAGAGAAACGTAACGTGACACTAGGTAGCTGTTTTTAAAGCATGAATGCAGAAAAGGAAACATGGTTTGTCCCACGGAAAGCAATAGCACAGATATTTTCATGACGAAGAACAGCAGCTGCAGTAACACTAGCTGCAATGAAAAATTACAAGGGCTGTCAATTCTCATATTTCAGATAATGACCTGATCACCAGCTGAAGTCAGTTAGAAATTTCCCCCCATGGTGTATTATTGTCCAATTAGATATATTATGGAGTTTTATATGCCCTCTTGAAACATTTGGTGTTGGCCAGTGTTGGGATTATGAGGATGCATTGGATGGACCATTGCTCTGTTCTGAAATGGCAATTCTGTATTCTTGTGTTTAAAGGAGGGAAAGCATGGGTAATGTTTAATGAGCCAGAAGGAAAGAATTCGTGCTCTTGAAAATAATTTGTTTAGGGTCATACTTTCCTACTTGTTGTCCACCTACCGCCTGCCTGAATTTCTCAATGATTGGTTTCTGGTAAAGCAAAGTGAGGTCCTCTCATTATGTTTAGGCAGAGTGGAGGGAAAAGCCACTCTAGATTAAATGCAGACCACAATAAAAAAGCCCATCTGTTTCAAAGGGGACTATCTTCGTTCTGGCACGAGAGACATCAGAAGAGTGACAAGACTGCTGAATAACTGRATAATATTAAACCTTTACTGTCTTTCATTATTAGATGTAAGAAAGGGATGTTTAGATGGCTGTAAGCCAGCTCAGGAACAGCTTAATAGTTAATGATGTGACACAGAGCCCAAACCAATAAATAGGACATGCAGAGAGGCACTTATGTTTGACATTGCATCTGCAGTACAGCGTGCCTTGATTTTCACCATGGCTGCTTTGCTATACCTCCATTGGTCCCAGACCAGTGGAAATCTCATCATCTCAGCTCCAGCTGGGGAATTGGGCCATGCTCCCTTCCCTTTCCTGCAACCAGTAGCACTGCTCACCATCCTCAGCTACACGTCAAGGCATATAAAATCTGCTGCAGGTGTGAGATAATGTGTCCTGGGAGATTAAATCAGTGAGGGAAATGTGCTGCTGAAGGGGACTGTAAGAGGAAAAAAGGTGACTGGTAATCTCAGTTTCACCTTCTGATACAGCTTTTATCATAGGAGTGAAGTACACTTGGACAGAACAAATTAGTTGGAGAGCCAGAAATTAGTGAGAGCAGAGAACATCTTCCCACAACCCTGACCCTCTCTGAAACCTCGCTGACCCCTTGTATGAAAAGTTCAGCAGCATTACAATACTTGGCAGTCTCACGACACTACATTTGGCATGAAAAATTCCAGTAACATCACTCTGCAGTAATGTAGGTGGACTCTAAGCTTACCCTGTGGCAACCAGCATTTTGCAGGTGCAACCTAAAGCTGAGCGTCTCAGTTTGTACTAATCTCCCTATCTACTTGGTGAAACTAAGTGGACCATAGGTAGGTGAAAAAAAAGGTTGGTTAGAAATTGAGAGTTGCACTGAGGTTTTTGACCTCTGAAGATCATTTTCCAGTCATTTTGGTTGGAAGGATCTTGAAAAATGACTTGAAAAAAGCGCAAGAAGAACAGAGAGTATAGGTTTTGTTCCACAGCAAACTTGAGTCCATACTGAGGGACTGTGTCATGATCACCTCTGGAATYGAGGTACAGACTAATATTAGTTTTTATAAGCCCTATTGTTTATTAATATATCTAACTCCTCTATTTAAACCAGAGAACAAAACCTAATGCATGGTGAGGGAGAATTGCAACTCCACTCAAAAAGCTTCAGTGCAAGACTCTTTTGAAAGAGGTAGAAGGAATTTCCTTYTGTTTTGTGAGTAAGAAACCCAGAACTGAACAAATCTGTAAGTCTTTTACATTGCCTGCAGTAATGAGACTCTCAGTCTAAAATAAGGTCCAGTTCTGTTTCTCATGAAATAATTGTTCCTGATTTCCATCTTCTGTATACTTAAATGCTAGATATATATTTATGGCACACTGACATATTTAGCTGTTTTCATTAAAATAGACGCTATTGAAATTATTCATGCCATTCAGCAATGCCTTATTTCAGCTTCTTTGTTGCACGTCCCTCTTTTTAGCAAGTAGGCTGTATAATAAAATTCTGATCCTACATAATCAGTGTGGTTTTTGATACCACCGACTTGTATCTCCAGGGAAAACTAGCTTCTCCTAAACAAACAATGTCACCACTATGCAGAAAGACTGAAATGTTTGGAGCAAAAAGAAATTTTGCAATTCAGATTGGGTGGTGGTAGGGGAAGGTCATTTTGTTGAATTTCATCAGGGAACAGAAGAATCTCAAACAGTGAAGACTGGGTTGTTAAATTAGTTCTGAAAATCATCAGCAGCTTTGTTTGGTTCTTTCCAGAAGTACTCATCTCACTCTGTTATAGCACAGTCCCAGATACATGCATCAGGTGGTTCAGAAAAAGACAAAAATCTTTGCTCTAAAAATGTTTGTAATCCATAATTACGTATAAATTATGGGAAGCAGAAGCATTTTGCTGTTCCTTTGTCTGAGTTTCTTCAGATGGAAAATCTGCTTATATGCCTGTATCTTGGTCCCCATGAGAAGAAATAAAAGACTATGGCTCAGAAGGGAGCTAAATCATGTCTCTCACTTCTGAGCCCATCATCAGCCAGATCTGGGGACTTGCCAAAGTTTAGGCACCCGGAATATAACTCATTTCACCTAAAAATATATGATGTGATCTTACACCTAGTGCAGTGTTAGTCTGGGTTACTGGCTGCTACTGAAAGGAGTAGCTTTATTTTCTTTTAGCTATGGTTGGATCTTCTCACAGCTGTATGGTCTCTTTTTTTTCATATGGGACATTGTGACTGAGCCATCTGCATCAAACTTAGCTGTCACATTGCTGCAGAATGCAGTGAATTGTCAGGGCTGCAGGCTGCACTTCAGTGAGTCCATCTCATGGGGGAAAAACTATTTTTGGGAGAATGGTTTAGTTTTCCATTGCACCAGCTTGCTGAATTGATTCATCCTGAGGCTGTATGACCCTTAGGTTCAGCGCGAGGGAGGCAACTGAGACAGGTAGGAAAGAGACTAGAACACTTCTTTTTAGCAGCAACCTGAAATCGTACCATATTGGGACTTTAGCCAACTTGGTCAGCAGTAGACATCTATACTTTACACATCTGAAATAAATTAAGATTAACCACCCCTGCCTCTCTGGATTAGGTGACTCGACGTCCATTTGTTGGACTAAGCACCTTAAATTCAGCTCAGTCTAAAGGCTATATTAAGTCGGCAGGAAGCCGTGCTATCTTGTGAAGAAATTGTTAGTCTAGTGACTGGTCTAATCGTTGCAAAATTGGAAGTTCATCCTGGCTTTATTGTTATATATCTTTTGTATGCTTCCCTCATGAGAACTAGTTTTGTGCACGCTTGCTGGTCATTCCATTATTTTATTTTTACCTTTCAGCTAAAAGAGAGATGGAAAAATGAACATTTGAAAAAAATAATTACCTCATTAGTCTAATCAACAGTGTTGTAATCCTATGTAATTTTATACAGACCTCTGCACAGATACACAGATCTCCTGAAGACATTGGCTGCTTTGTTTTCTTTCAGTTAGAATTGCTGGATATTATGGTAACTTAAAGTTCAAGGTAAATTAATAAAACCTAGGTAGTTTTCTGTCTATTAGCAAATACTGATGTGAACTTACCTATGCGTGCACTTCTTTTATTCCAGCAATTTGTTTGTGACTCCTTTTAGAATTACTCAAATGGCATGGATCTTGAGAAAAATAAAAAAAAAAAAAAAAAGAGAGACATAGAAAAAGAGCCTCATAGGTATTTTTATTTAATAAAAATAAATGTTCTTCTCCATTTTATTTAATTCAGATACATTCTCTGTTTCATAGCCCTAGGAGTATATTACAAAGGCGAACAGATGTACTGGTAGACTTTTTTAATAGAAGAGTAAAAAGTCAAGGATGCAGACGGGACATCTTAGTCTTTATAATAACTTAGGCAGTCTCATATCGCCTGGCATTTGTCCATTCAGTTCAGCTTGCCTGGCCAGAGGAGTTTGTGGATTGATTATACAAGTCCTCTGGCTTGAAAAATAACAGCTGCAATGTCCAGAGGTTCTTCCCTGATTAATTTATTAATGTTTGAAACAGTGCCCCATAGAGGCTTCCTAAATACTGCTGGTTTGATAGACAAGTCTGGGGAATGCTGAAGGCAAGTCATTAAGGGTACTTTTCTATGAACTCTAGTTCGTTGTGGTCTTAGGAGGGGGTGTCTCAGTGACATCAACTTAAGTTTCAGCTATGATTGGGAAAAATTAAAAAGCTTTCAGAGCATGTTGTAGACTTTTTTTTGCATGCTTTCCTCCTATACCTTTAGTTTCTGTAGAATCAAATCATTAGTTATCCACTGTCTCATCAAAACAGATCAGGCTGTTGTGACTGTTGTCTCCTGTTGCTGTGTTCCATCAATTCTTACAAAAAATGCATCCCCTCTGCTCCATGCTGAAGAAATATACAAAGAGAAACAGCCAAACAGCAGCACAACTGTGGCTCACATTTTCTAACTTTCCTTTTCTTGCTAGGAAACAAATTATTTGAGTGTAATATTTTGTTTTCCATCACTAAATTAAACTGCACCTGCAAATTCTATTTATTTTGTCTTGTAAATTGCATGGATTTTATGTGGCTCTTCACTCAACTGTTTATAAGGTAAATATGAGCAATAACCGTTATATCCCCCAAAGGAGAGTGCTACATATTACTTGTTTGCACAAGTGTCTGTATCCTATGAGGCAATTTCCAAAGAACTAAGAGAGGCAGATCTATCTAGTGGCAGTAGGAACGGTCTGAATCTGGAGACAGAGGAAAGGTATTATTTTACAGTTTATACGTCCACTAAAGCAGAGTGTGATAGAAAGACCTTCTAACTGGTCTTTCACTATCCACTGTTTTCATGCAAAACACTGTGCAGAAATAACAACTTCATGCTAAATGCACTGTAGATGCATGACCACGTAACTGCCTCAGCTAAGAAATCGTGGAAATCACCATAGAATCATAGAGATGCTGGTTGGAAGAGACTTCCAGAGGTCACTTAGTCCAGCCTCCTGCTTGAGGCAGGACCAGCACCACCACCAAATCAGGTCAGCCATGGCTTTGTCTGAATTAGTTCAGAAATCTCCAAGAATGGAGATCGACAGCCTCTCTGGGAAACCTGTTCAGTGCTGCAACACCCACCTGGTAGAAAGGGTTTTCCCAATGTCCAAGCTGAACCTCCCAAGATTCAGCCTGGGGCCATTGCCAGTGCTAGTAATGAGAAAAGTTTGGGTTTTTTTCTTTGCAACTACCCTTCAGGTAGCTTAGGTTAATATTAGATCACCTCCTTAGTATCCTCTTCACCAGATGACAAAGACCCAGCTCCCCCACCCTCTACAGGTCACATGCCCAAGGTCCCTCACCATCTGCTTGAACCTCTCCCTCCACATCCCTCTTGAACTGATGAGCCCAAAACTGGACCTGTATTTCAGGTGCAGTTTCACTGGCATCAATAGAGAKAAAAAATACCCCTGATCTGAAGGCCCCACTCCTCCTCAGGTAGATGAGAGTGCAGTTTGCCTTATTCACCATGAGAGCACTCTGCAAAACTGACTTCTGAGAGCACTGTAACATGGAAATTTAAATCTAAAATTCTGTGTACGCCAGCATACTTTTTTCCCTGCAAATCTTTGTGGCACTTCACCTGTACAACCTTGCCAAGGTAAGGTTTACTGTGCACTTACAAAAATGATTTACAGACTTGCTGCTTGCCTGGTATATGCAATATTTATTTATTAATGTTTTGATTTATAATACTTATATAAGAAAGTACATTTTCCAAGCTCTAGGAGATTTTGTTGTAAACTAAAAATACAGCCACATAAAAATAGACAAGTTATTGCTCCTCCCAGAAAAAAAAAAAAAAAGAAGAGACACCCAAAATTGCATGTAAGTTTGATTAGTGTGTCTCACTTTATATAAAATACAATTAGGATGTTCAGTATCTCCCACAATTGTGCCATTCTGCAAGCTGCTCTGACTATTGCAAAATTGAGGTTGCAGCGGGTCATGAGTAAAGTGCAGATTTTAATGATGTGTGACTTCTATGGAATGTCTTGTCTAGGAAGGGGCTAAGGTTTAGCTGGTCTTGCTGAATACAGCTATGGCAGTGAGGTACAGGGGCAGCCAACATGTCCAAAGCCACMTTTGTATTTCTGACTGACACTTCCAGTTCCTGGCATGGATGCAGATCTCATCAATCACAACTTGTTTGGTTGGATTGTTAGCTCTAAAGGCTAAACCCCGGCTTCTTAACAGAAAGTYGTGAACTATAACTGCTGTGGCCTGAAAGTCATGGGTTGTTAACACAGGTTTCTGCAACCACTTCATAAGCTACTGCGTGTGCGGTACTACGTGTGTGCAGGAAACTGGGAACATGGATTGAACGTCAAGAGGAAGGCGAGAGTTAACAAAGGCCACCTGAGGTGTAGAGAAGCTGCTTCTTCACATGACATGTGATTAAGCTGTGGAAATCTCTGTCACAAAATGCTATGCATAATAATAGTGTCCGTGCGTCTAGAGATGATTGGACAATTTAATGGAAGAAAAATACCTAAGGGATATTTTTATAATAAAAAATGTAATTTTACAGTTACTGATTATAAAGAACAACACTAGTTGCTCAGGGTATCCCTAAAAGGAGGACTGCTGGAGGCTAAGAGGGTGTTTTSGGGAAGTAATCTTGTGAACACACCCAGTAATTAGTTTTTGCCTAGGCATTTGCTACGGGTCACTGCTGGAAAGGGGCTTTTGAGATGCACAGACCTTGCTCTGATCCAATGTGTCTTTTCCTGTGTCCCATCTCCRGTGCTTCCTCTGGAGTCAAGGCAGAGCACAAAGCTCCTCTGGAATAGGATCGAGAGGAAGTCTGTGAATTAGCCTTTAAAGGAGCTTCTAGAGTCTGGGCACCAAAAGCTGAAGGGGTGTAAGACTACATAAAGCAAGCATTTGTGAATCTCTCCTTATATGTTGGATGCTGAAGGGACTGTTATGATCACCTGGTTTCACCACATGGCAATAYCAGATAGACCACACTGTCTTGATTTTTAAATTCTGACTTTTTAAAGCAGTCAGCTACTCAAGATGACAGCTGACTTTTAAAAGTCAGCAGCTCAAGTATGGTGTTTTTCTATGCAATTTATTATTTTGTTTTTTAAAGAMATTTCAGATTGATTTAAAAGTGCTCAGAGACAGAAATGCATCAAAAGAAGGGAGAAAGTCAGAAAAGRTAATGCAAAAGTTTCACTTCAGAGTTTTGTAAGTTCTAGGGCCTGAAACATCATTCAGCCTATTCTGGAAGAAGGAAGCTTTTAAATTTTCTCTATGACAAACTGTTTTTTAATCCCCAACTCTTTTGCATATAGAGTTCTTCAAAACAAGTTCTAATGACTTTATTTTTAGACAGGAAAGATTTCCCTCTTTCACTTCTTCTTGCTCAAGKAGAGAGGAATAATTTTGTTTGGTCAAAAATTATAAGAAGAAAAACCTAAGGCAGAGAGTGAACTTGGAAAAATTTAGAAAGGCGAAAGTTTCAGAAAGATCCTGGTGACACCAAYCTAAAGATTATTATTAGAAACCTTTATGAATTCTTAATGATTGCACATCACAACCTATAACCTCAGTGGGATGAACACATTCTCTAGAGCTCAGAGAAGAGGTTCAAGTAACATCTTGCCTCAAATGCCTTAGGAAAATATAAGCAAATAAAGACATGTCAGGTACAAAAAAAAGAGTCATTCAGCTTTTGCGACACTGGTCTTGGTAAATCCTACCAGTTAAATAATTAAAAAAAAAGGCTACAAACTTGGAAAGGGTTCAAGAAAGAAGGGCAGAATTTGGAAAAATCACCGAAAATTGAAAGTATATATATACCTTTTTTTTCTTTCTTTTCCTTCTAGTTCATTAAATTCAATATATATATCATTTATCTAAGAGAAGATAAAGAGGTGATCAGTTCACAGTCTATCAGTGGCTCCATCAGGAAGAGAAATATTTAATCTAGCAAAACTACCCAGCACATAAAACAGAATAAACCAATCATTACAGCAAGTGAGTGGTAGCAAAAGATAACAGATACGTATTAGAAATATGAGAACAAATTTAAATGGAGAAGATAAGTCACGAGGGAAACCTTTTGCCTTCAAATATGGTGAATTTTTTAAATGAGGATAGGGTCCCTTTTTTAAATGAGGATAGGTTCCCTTTTCTAGAAGGGATGTGTTGGGTTTTTTTAGGCAAGACAAACAGAAGTCTAGAAAATGGATCTGCTAAGATAACTGGCCCCACTGGGTGAGTACCCAATGATGCCTCCTGAGGGTCTGCACACCTTTAGCTCAGTGTGCAGCTTAGTGGCTGTAAGCCAAGACTAACCTGAAGTGACACAGTAACGTGACTGCTGGGTATAAGCAAACCTCTGTGAAGGCTTGACAGAAAAACAAAGCCAGAAATAAGTCCCCAGGAAAGCGATGGTTTTAATTATCACTCAAAACACAAAGATATGAAGCTCATGATATTAAATGCTGGCTGGCTATGAGTGATATAACACATGAAGAGTGTAAGGCTGACCCACTTACACAATTGGGTATGAGAATCTCTGACCTTGAGAGTCTACCAGGCCTAACACTTGGGGCAAGATGGTGTGACAAGTGTGTGATTAAAATGAACCACCAGTTAGGGGGTGTTTAATAAATACATGATGAAAATCAAATGATGAACAAAACCAAGCCGTAAGAACAGATTTATTGTACATAAGGAGAATCATTACTTACTGCAGATGACTGGGGGGTGCAGGAAGGTGGAGAYTCATATGGCTGGATCACCAACAGACCACTTTCTGTGCTTCCAAAGACATGAGTATTTGAGTTACTTGAGTAAGACTGTCCAGAGATGTTTGTGACCGTTGGGGGAAGTGGACCTCAGAGGAGCAGTCAACATGGGTTTGTTCGGGATCACAGGATCACAGAGCAGTGCAGCCAAAAGGCATGGGATTGGGGAAGAAGTTTCTGGGAGACCTCCCTCTGACTTTAAGATCTATTAATTTATGAGACAACTGTGAAGACTTTCATTGTTAGTTGCCACAGAACTTGCAGTTCATGGAGACAGGAGAGAAGTAACACTAGATGAAATCTGTCCAGGATGGAAATTAAGTCATAACATTAATGATAATAAAATACTAATTACACCTGGAGCAGCATTTTAATAATGATAATTCAGATTATGTTAATGTACCATTCTCTTTAAACATGCTAACTACCTGTTCAAATTGTAGAAGGTCAATGCAATGTGCGGCTGGCTCTCATTAATTTTTTTCTTATATGCTGGAATTCTTCACTGTCTTGGCTGAAGTCCATTTTCCTTTTTCAATCAGCAGTTTACATTTTAAATTCATTCATTAGGTAATAAAAAATCTTTAATTAAAAAAGTAATTTATTCTTAACGGCTTCAGGTCCTATAAACTGACAAAAAGTATTGCTTTAACCCATTTATTAAAGTCTGAGTGACACGTTATCTCCCAAGAATGCTGAAGACGATATGATCGTTATCAGTTTTGTTTACTCAGCACACACAGAGGACTCATGGCTGTGTGGAGATGCTGATGTCTTTTATTACTTAAACACTGATTAGAAGACCTGCTTGGTGACTATATGCACTAAATTATTTTTGATATCAGTTTGATTAACATACTTTTCAGCTCTGATAAGAAATGGCCAGGGCAAGAGTTAATGCTTTGAAGGGCTTCTTTTGGTGCATTAGCTGAGTTTCAAGATGCTGTTTGACAGAAGCTGAGGGAAGGAGGAGAGAAAAAAAAGGTGCTTTGGCTACGCAGGTATGTCTTTTGCAGATCTAAAGGAAGAAAGAATTGTTGTGAAAGATGGTCTGTAAGTATACTAAAATTAGCTGGATTTTTATACAGCATGGTCTTGTCTTATTCCTTTCATGTCCAGGGTTAATGCTTTCAGTGCCAAGTGAATAATGCACTAGTCTTGCATAGCAGGGTGGGGAGGAGATGGGAAAGGGAAAGGAGGAAATAAATTCGGCTTACAGCCATATTTTCCCCCTGGGCTTGATCCAAAGCTCAGTCAATGGAAGATGTTCTATTAGTTTGGCAGGACATTGCATTGGGCCCTATATCATCTTGGGATACAGTGTTTTGTGAAATGCAGAATAGATATTCTGTGGATTCTGCTGAATTAGGCTTTCTTTCTGCTTAAATAGACSACAAACTACCCAGGAACAATTTCTATGTTCAGAGTACTAGTCTCTCAGGAGTGGAAACAAGAAAGTAAATAGAGAAGCCCTACACACACCTTTGTCCAGATCTGTGGTCTATAAGAGGTAATATGTATTTTGAGATTGTCTCGCAACTGAAATGAACCAGGCGTATGTATATACAACTCATATTCTGAAGAAAAGCTAGACACTTAACTGGCCTGTCTTGGAAGGAAATTAAGGTCTGAATGTCTGATACTTGCTCTGTAAGTAGACAAGAATCCCTTCCTCAGTGCTCTGTTTAAAGGCACAATCAAGCCAAATTTAGTATATTTCCAGATACTCTTCTCTGAGAATGGGAGAATTCATCATTTTTAATGGCTGCTGTTGATTTTAAATTTCCAATCACYGTTTTTAAGTATGATTTGTCTATTTTCAGGTTCAGGGAAAGGATTCCAGTGACACTCACAGAAGTTCAACATTTATAGAAAATCAGTGTGTATGTAGATCACATCACAAGTGAATACTTAGGAAACAGCAGCTCATGATGAATGTAAAAAATCAGAGATTAGCTCTAGAACTGCTCATTTGAATCCAAAAGTAAAATGTTGTAAATAACCATTACAACTGTCATGCATTTAGCAAAGCTTCACCAATTATCTGTTTCATGAATTGGGCCTTGTCAGCATTTAGGAGAAAAAGAGATGGAGAAAAAAGAGAGTGAGCAAGCGCAATAGTGATTTGCCAGGAATTTTCCTTCATTGACAGAGTGTTGAAAAATATAAATGAAGTTATGAGCAAGCGTAATGATAATTTGTGATGCCATAAAATCAACTTCATTCCCTGGTGTGTTCTGAAGATCAAGATTTTGCACCGTCTGTCCAGATTGTCCTGGTTGAAATACTCCAGCAAGTTCTGGGACTAGTGTACTTCAAGTGACGAAGATTGGAAAACTAGAAACCTGGTAACAAAATGTTCTGCACAATTAGCTTGCTGTGGAAGCTGCTTTCTGAATTTAAAGTGTCCTTTTCACTGCAAAGTTTGCACATTAACAAATAGTCACACTTTGAGGGAATATTTCAGGACCTCACTCAGAGGAGGGCTTCCCAAGGGAAAGGATTTTTCTGACATAGTACTTTGTATCAAATTAATCTTACTCTCAAGACCTGATCAAAGATGAATAAGCACTAAGCAGAGAAAAGAGAATTTTCTAATGTATTTTAACTCTATATTCATTGGGTTTCATGCCTTTCTTGAACTTAAATTTACATATAAAAGAGCTCCATTCCCTTAGTATATAGGAAACTGAGACATGTAAATATACAGCTTCATTTTCAACAGACCTGACCCAAAAGCTCTCAGTTCACAAAAGGAACAATTATTTCAGCTGAAAACTAGCAATGGAAGCTGCCTTTGGAACAGTGCATGTCTGATCTTCTGTAACATCCCTCCCACTCACTCCTATCTTATCTCATGGTGTCTCTTATAGCACCTTAGGACGCAACTACATCTGTCCCTCTGGCAGTTGGCCCTGACACCTCAATTCAGCATTAGTTTTTTATAAAAGACATTTTTTCTAGTTCTTACCCCTCCTTCTCTTCCCTCTARCATATTTCAGAACTCCAGGAGCATAACTGATTTTTCAGCATATGTGCATGTTATCTGGTTTTGATGGTGGTGTTACCAAAGATACCATGGTATGTTTTACTGAAGATGTTAAAAACATTTTTTTTCTTTTCTGGACCAAAATAATTTTTTGCTTTCCTACCAAGAGCTGATCAAATGATAGTGCGACTTCAAGTTGCTATGGAAACCAGCCTACCAGAAAGTAAAGCTACGTTAGAGATTAAATTTTCAATTTTCAGGTTTATGATGATTATATATGCCTTCATAGTTTCAAACATTGGATAACATACTCAATGCCCACTGATTGCAAAACATGCTTAATGCATACAGACATACTCAACTCAGAGAGTCAGTTGTCAGTGAGGTCTATAAAGATAAAAATACAATATTTATCATTTATCATTTGAAATTAAAAAAAAAAAAATATCTTCTTTGCAAAAACATATTCATGCTCTATATGCATTCTCTCAAAATGATATCTTAAGCAGGTATCATCAGTTCATAAACTGAATCCAATACTAACTATACCAAAATATATAAGGAGAAATAAAACACTTTTATTGCAATAATCCCCAAAGACTGCACAAGGTCATCAGATAGTAAAATTTAATATATAAATAGCAAAGAAAACAGTTGCCCACTTTCTTCTCTGCCAGTGTTCGAAATCCATTTTACAAAGAACTTTCTGGAATATTGTCTTAGATGAATTGCAACTGTTTTTGCAATCATGCCTTTTTAGATGAAATACATTTTGAATTGGTCCTCCAACCACCAGAAACGCTCATGGAGAAATAAAAACAAAAATCAGATACTCGATGTTATGTCTGTTTTCTGTGACTCAAATAGATAAAAACTTTAAAGGTAGCTGTAGAAARTGGCATTAGGAAGATTTCCATAGGCATTTCCAGTTTATTTAAGAACACAACTTACCAGGCTAACCTGCTGACTAATGCAAGGTGGTGTAGCTCAGTAGTTCTGTATCTCTTCAAGGATTTGTACTGAGTTACTGAACCAAAGACTACATTTGAGGACAATTTACAGAAAAAGACTGGATATAAAGGTTCCTCAGACAACAAGGAAATTTTCCACAGAGGTCCCGAGGATTGTGTCATTATGAATTAGTTCAGTGCAGCAATTTGCACACATCATTTGGATTGGACAAGAAGACTTCCTCTTTCTGCATATCAAGCGGGGGAAAAAACTAATTATACTTAGGGTTGCATCTGTCATTGTCTACCTATGTCCAGTTAAATTATAGTGAAGGCTTTTTTTTTTTTTTAAAGTGTGCAATACAGTCAAAGCTTGTTGGCAGGAGAAGGTGACAAGAGAGAAACCCCTTAGCAGAGTGATAGCTCATAAAAACATGAGCCACTGTTCTCCTTTGAACTTCTAAGCTCCATTGACTTGAGCATGGTTTCACGGAGATGAACGACAGGAATATTTTGTCACATACATATGAAATACCCCACCTAAATTTTGCTGTCTACAGGCTGAGTGTTTAGACTATGCCAGTCATCATGCACTAGTTAACTGAGATAAACACCTGCAGAGACTGATTTATCACATCCCCAAAATAATGTCCAAGACAGGTGAGATGAATCATGTCCTGAATAGCTCTCTATTAAATGCAGAGGGAACCCAGACAATAAGTAAAATGAGATGCTAGCTTTTAGGCACACAAATTTGCTGAGATGAATCCCACTTCTGGCAGGAAACAAATCCCAACTAATCTCAAACAAATGGAGAGAACAGCATCCCAGAGACTGTGGGATGTGCAGAAAACTTGTGCTTTCACAGCAGCTGGATCCCAAAAGTGCATCTGGCAAGCAGAGACACCTAAGCATACAAGTGGAGGCTCTAGGATGCTTCAGGAAAGGGGGAACACAAATTCAACTCAGTTAGAGGCAAGAGGGCATTTAGGGAAGTGATGCTTCTTGGCTGCTCCTGATTCCTGTGCTTGAACACATAGCTCAGTGGAGGAAGATTTACCGTCTCACAGACCATGCTGTGTGCCAGGCTGAACACTAAGCAGTGGTATACACGCTACCTAGTTTAAAACCAGCGGGAATGCCTTTACACAGCAGTTTACTCTGCAGGGTAGGTGTATTCTGTGGTACTCCATGCATTAATGTTCTTCAAGGAAACAGGATCATCAGACTTCCCTGCAGAGGAGCAATCAAGCATACAACAGTCAAGGTGGGACCAAAAGGAAGAATACCTAAGATCTGCAGCTATTTCACCAGTTGAATCTGGTAATACACTTCTTATCTATCCCACAGGAGGTAAAACAGCAATGTTTTGCTGGGGTATGAGAATAAAATATATTTCTGAGCTGGAATTGGTTTTTAGGTTATCAACAAAGCTACTCAGGTTTACAGTGTGGTGGAGCTTGAATCCTTGTTCACTTACTCCCCTTCTTAAACTTAGTGGCACTGAGTCTTTCTACAGGGTAAGACCTCTAGTGTGACGCAAGTGTCCCACTGATTCAAACCATATAACTCCAGGCAGATCTTCATCCTGCCGAAATTAGATTTCTGTTTCTTCTCTCCCTATCACAACTCTGTGTTTGCCTTTTTCTTCCCACAGCACTTACCTCCTAACCTCATGGCTTGTTCTGTGTTTTCCTTTTTAAGGTTTCATCTTCATTCTCTTCGTGGTTAGCTTTTGTGCCCATCATGTGCAAAGACCAGGGACTGCCTTGGGGTGAGGTAAGAGGTGAGGCTCTTTATTACAAGCATAGAATCCAACAAAAGGTAAATTACTAAAATATGACAGATTCACCAGTGTATTTAAGATGAATTCTGAACAATTATCAAGGGCATTGCAATTAATTTCTTCATGTCTCCACCTGCAGCTTGTTAGCAATGCACCTGGTTCCAGCATTAGAGGGATATGGATTCATATTAGGGGTTGTCATGCAGTTGTGTAGGCACATGAATTTTTCACACAGATGCTTCCATGGTTGGGTGATTACTTCAGCAGAAATACTTGCTTCATCACTAATATATTAAATAGGCTGCAGACACTAGCAAAATCTTGCTCAACAAAGGAAAAAAAGCTAGCACACGCTGCAGTCTGTCACATCTAAATGACAGCCATGTAATAATTATTGCCGTGTAATAATATAGCTTAGATATGGTCTCAGAAGCCTGGCTGAAATGGTCACACTGTAGCTCCCATTGTTAATGGTAAAAATGAACTGAAGGAGGGACAGGGGATGTGTCAGGCATGGTTTTGAAGCTGCTTGCTGACCTTATACTATGTATATAATTCTGGAGTGTGGACTGTGTTTATTCTGGTTTTATGCAGCACATAGACCATGGTCCATTCCCATGTGATATCCCAGTGTGAATAATAGGGTCAGAAAATCAATGGCTGAGAAAAAGGACATGAGTTGGAGCTAAACAGTTAAAGGGGTAGAGGTGGTGAGAGGGGGTGAGTGAGTCTTGTTCCTCAGACATGGTAGAGGCAGTAAATAAATGGAGAGACTGGTTATACAAGTTGCTTAGGTGTTCCATTGGAGATATTTGGTATTTCTACATTCTGAGCCCACTTTTCCTTCTCTTCTTCTATTATTTTCCAAATAAAAAATGAAGTATTGCAACTACCAACCCCTGTGTTAGCATTGTGTTATATTTACATGTCAATGAGAAAATTGCTACCAGCTGAATCATGAATTCATTTGTTTCTTTATTTCCTGATAAAAATCAAGACCTTTTGATCGAAGATTCAAGGTCAGAATTGACACTGCACTTCCAGAGGGCATAGTCATTGATCACTGGAGGATGTTTTTCATAAACAAACCTTAGTAGATCAAGTCAATATCTGTTTCAGCCTTTTCACACACTAATGTTGTTTTTGTCAGAATTAGAACCGAGTTGAAAAAAGGCTCCTTTCTATCTGGTTATAAAGGAAAGTTGTTGGGTGTTTTTTTCTGTATCTTTCCAAAACAAGTCCAGAAGTTTAGCATGGTTGCATCGTTGTGGTTGTTTTTCTCTGTTCACTTTTGCAAAAAACAACTTTCTCCTATTTATATTTACCTGATTTTGGAGAGTTGCATACCTAAATTCTCTGTTTTCGATTCACCATATAGACAAGAGAGAAAACCAGGTAGAACCAGGGTATGATTCAGCCCAACCCAAATCAGAGTCATTCTCTACAACTACCTGCCTTCACTGACAGTATAAAGAGCATGAGTTCTACAGCTCCTCTGCRGAACAAGGGATCTCTTAGTTTTAAAGATTGGCATTTCTGAAGTGAAGATCATATCGTTCCTTTCTGCTGTCAAGAAAATTATCTGTTAACTGGAAAGTGAAGCCCACAGCTGGCATTCGATAGAGCAGACTTAGTACAAAAGACAACACCTGAGATGGAGGATGTGGGTGAGTCTCAAGATTCTTATTTTAAAGCTGATTTCTCTCTAGTTTCAACTTCCCAAGTACAACTCTTTTACATACAGGCTGCACTTTTTTCACCAGTTTTCGTATTTCACAGAAGACTGGCTGCCTTTTTAATCTAAAAGGAACTTTATTACCTTTTAATTAAAATAAGGCTTTGGTTATATTTTAAAAGGAAGTTGGTTGTATTTTATGCGGATACATAATAATACAAAAAGTCATGACAGCTTACAGGACTTCTGGCATGGCCAAACTACCACCACCGTGTGTCAAACGCATTCTATTTTTGTGCTGACATAGCACAGATTTCAGTTTCAGTCACCTGCTCACATTGCACATGGGAGTAGCTGGAACACAAATATACCTTTGTATGGCTGTACTTATATCAAGACACAAGCTGAATGCCCTTCTGGTTAGGCTCCAGTTAATTCTTGGCACTGGAGCTCAAACTTAGCTGTCCCAGGCAGATGCAGTTAAAACTTGGCTTTTATTATCTTTCAGCAACAGTAGTCACAGATTTACCAGACAGGACTACAGGACTGTACTCCTCCTCCTCTCCTATTATATGACAGGGAAGGAACTATAGTGCCTTATTATCACTGTGTTTCCATTCAAACACAGACAGTTGAACTGGAAAACACATGTTGCTTGGCAATTGGTACAAATCTGATGCTGAGCTTGTTTTATGGTAATTAGTCTGGGTATGGTGGTTATTGAAATATTCAGAAAGTCATGAGTTGTGTTCATCCATCCTAAATGTTTCACAGATCTTTCAGCACAAGCATCATTTGATTAAATATTTGTTCAAGATGACTATTCTCCAAAAGGATTTCCATGAGAACGTCTAGACTCCCAACCAAAAAGTTTCCATCGGTTTGCTGGCCAGCAAAAATCAGTGACAATAGACTTAGAAGACATCAATGAACAGCAAAAGAAAACATGTAAAACCTCCCAGTGCAACAGATGAAAAAACTCTATGCCAGTTAATCATCCCAGTTATTAAATGAATATTTATAAAACCCCCATATCTTCAAAGACGTTCAGGATCAGTGCAGAAAGGGATCAAATAAAATGAATCAATTTAAACATAAATGACATTCAAAAGAAATGTTTTGACTAGTGAAGTCAATGCAGAATTGATTAAGCAGCTTGGTGTGTAGGGGTTACAGCTTACTAGGTCTAGCTCTGAGAAAATAAGAAGTTTCTCATGCTATTAATCCTTCTGTTTTACATCAGTTTTACCCCAGTCTGATGAAGTAGAGTTTTTTCTTGTTTACAATGCTGTTCTAAAACAAGGCCATGGCTTGAGCTGATCCTGCCCATATGTGCTATGCTCTGGAAATCTCTAAAATGGGGACAAAGCAGTATATGCATAATTTAGGGTTGGCGGGGTCAAAGCAACCATATTTATACTCTCTCACACAGCTATATTTAAGGGAAATGAAAACAAACCACATGATCAATTGCAGGATTTCACCTGGAGAATATAAAAGAATAATAAAAAAAAAGTTAAAATAATGTAAATCAAGACTACCAGCTCTGAGATAGAAATATAGAATATCTGCCGTTTTTTAAAGGCCATAAATGTGAGAAATTCAGGCAGACTGGAGACACTTTCTGGGAATGTATACACTGCTATGTCCTTAGAGAAGCATGATAGTAGGTGATTATAAGGTGAAAGGGGGGAACTGCTGGGAGGAAGAAAAGCTTTTTTCAAGAGAAGTATGTCTGAACTCAGGGGGAGGCTTACCTTTGTTGAGAAGGTGAACACAAAGCTAAAGCGAACTTTAAAAACTAGAAATAGGTGTAAGGTTAAATTAAAAAACCACAAAGGCAAGCTGAAGTTTCAAATGGCAGTTTCAGCAGCTGCTGGTTGCCAGATTTTCAACTAATTCTAGTCTGGGCACATGAAGATGATCCAGAAAGCAAAATGTGATCAGTAACAGATTTATGGATGTTGTAATTGGGCTGAAGAGAATGAATGAATGGATTGTGACTCCTCTGACTCACCACGGTGCAAAGACAGGGCCAAAAGTTGTCTTTGGTGTGTGAAAATAACCCTTCAGGTATTAGGTAACGGCTGGGTATAGACAGACAGAGTGGGAAACAAGAGACTATGAGACAATAGATACTAACCAGGATGAGGGTATAGTCCCAAGCCAGCAATTGCCTCCCCTTTCTAGATGTGTTCTTGTTCTGTTTCACTAGATGGTAAAGCAACTTTTCAAACAGTGCTGTACTCAGTGGTGAATACAAGTAAACAGTCCTGACTTACTGCTGGTATGCACTGCATGAGTTGCATCCACTTGTCACTGCTGAACCTCACTAGGACACAAAGTACGCAGACTTAGCCTTTTTGTTGTTATTGAACAGTTATATTTATCCACTATTTTTATCTATTCATTTTTACATCACTAATTTTAAGGAAGGGTTTGAAGCAGGATAATGAAATTATTCTTCTATTTCCTCCTATTGTTGATTCCAGGAAGCTCCTTTTAAGCATGAGTGGGCAGCTGGGCTAGTTTTTCAGAAGAGGGTGGCATTTACTATGAATGACCAATATGAACAAGCTCTTTGGAAAATGTGATTACTTATTTTGCAGTTCTAAAAGTAAACACTTTTCAAAATCTGTCCTGATTGTAAATGTCAAAAACTTGTTAATGAATACAAGTGTTTTCTTTGTGGGGAGGAAGGAGAAACGCAGAAGGGTGTTTTCTATGCATATTCACAGGGCCGAATTTCACCCTAAAGAGCAAATAAGGATGGCTTTACTAAGTTTGATTGTTATTACTATATTTCTGATTCTTAATAGAGCAATATGCCTAGAAGAAATGGAAAACTAATTGGCTATATTTGATTGCTCCACCATCAATCATTCACCCACCCATCCATCCATCCATGCATTTAATGAGAGCCACTGAAATTTCCCTCGGAAGTAATAAACAAAAATACATCCTGCAATTAATTCAGGCATTGCAAGATGTCCACTTAATTTTGCTGGGCATACTAAATCAATTCTATGCTTCATTCAGTGCATGGCAAGGAGCTGGCTGGCAAGAACTTCATCTGTTATTAACCCGCAATGCAAATGAAGATAATGCTTTTATGCTATGAATTGTCCTCTGCTGTTAAACCTGAAAGTCAATGGGCTAGTGGAATAGCTGATTCCTTTTAAAATACAATAGCTATATTCCATTTGTCACATGCAATCAAAACCTAGTAAAAGCTCTGACTTCCAGCATTCTTTACTGTGTTTTACCTCATGTAAGAAAAACCTCCTGTCTCTCTTTCAGGCAAAACTCATTCTTTAAGTTTTCTCCAAGAAATGACACTCTTCTTCAGGTAATAATTTTTCTAGATACAAATTACATTAACATAATTAACAAATTTAATTTTTATCCGTATGKGTGACAGCACTACACTCATCAAAATCTGTTCTAAACATGGACTTTCCTCAGCCTCCTTTGGTTTCTTTTTAAGCTACATTTCCCAAGTTTGTAAAGGTGGTTTGGAATATTCGGGGGGACAAGTTTTGGTTTTTTTCATGGCACTTTGGATTCCATTTTTTTCACTTTTATCTATATTCATTGTTGAATGACATCAGGTTTCATGTTATGTCATTTCTTTTTGGTTTCAGACCTTTCAGCATAGCAATGAGGAGCAGATAAAGAAAATAAGCTGGAGGGAGATAAACACCTTCAACAAATAAGGTGTCAACAAATAAGACATCTCAAGTTCATTGCAGAGTGAGCGACAACRCAATTAATGAAAAAAAAAAGTGACTTCTCTGTGTCCCATAATGATTACACTGAAGGTTTCACCTGAGGTTTAAACACTAAAGCCCTGGCTCATCCCTGGTCACCTGACTGATAAGCCTATGGTTGAGATCTATTTCACTGTGCCTCAACTATATAAAATTTAGGCATGTAAATCTAACTTAGTCAAAGGCTCCCTGTGTACAACATGGAGAGGTATAGACAACTTATTTTAACACTTATTTAAGCTAGGATGAACCATTTTCTGGAGATGTTTATCTTCTGCATTAGCCATAGAAGTATTGGGAGATTTGCCACCCTGTATTTCTCTGCAGGCTTCTGGTTCTTATTTTAGAGTGTCATCCATTATTCAAATAGATTCCACTCATTAGCCACAGAACTTGCTAATGACTTACTGATGACATCGAAATACCTCCTGCTGCTCTCAGATGAGAATATCAGACCTGTTGAGTAGGTCATCTGTTACACTCCTGTCTCCCTTATCACTTCACAGGTGACTGTGCTCCCAATACTTCTCCAAGAGAGAATTTCTAGTATCTCTTGAGTGCAGAAATACAAGGACTTAGTCCATAAAAGAACAAGGATTTTTGCTACAGACAAGCTTGTTCCCTCTTCTTTCAAGCAGCTAACCCTGGAATCTTGAGTCCAACCTCAAGTGCTAAAACTCCTTGTACAGCCTGCTTTGGGATCAGCTGAAGGCCTCCCTAGACTCCATTAACTGTATTGACTTGGTCTGCATTGACTTGGTCTGCATTGACCAAGTACTTAGATACCTCATTCCTATGTAGAAAACCACCTGTAAGTGTCCTAATCCTGGTGCTGAATCCACACTCCAAATGACTACTCACATACTTCAAATTAAAAGAAAGAATTGCTAAAAAAATGCTGTTTGCTTGCTTTCTGCTTTGCTTTCCCATCACTACCATATCAGTCATCACTTCATAACTTTAAATCTTGTCAAAAGTCTGCTGGTATGGCAATTAGCTGACAGGACAAAACCATAACAACTATACATAAAAAAATGTAACRGTACACTATTGATATTTATTACATATTAATGATCAGTTGCATCAGTAAAAGACAAACTGGGCTTTGAATGCAATTTGGGACACAAAGACTGCTCCACCTTACATGTCTAAAAGATAAATATTTAAGTTTGAACTAGTCAGTTGTAGACTCCCCTAACAGTTAATGGAAGGGAACAAGTACCTCCAGAGGGCAGTTCATAATGCTGTGGTGGATCATATCTTTCTCCACAGACTAACGGATGAACAGAGAATGTCTACATATTTAACTTTTAAATGCCTAAGATTTGTTGAGATGAATTCTAACCAAAATGTCAATGTCACCTCTTTTTATAAGAATAGTATTTTTCACCCATTTAATTAGTGTGATATTGGAAAAGTGGTATGTTAAAAGTTGCTAAAGAAGTGCAATTTAATATATTCAGTATTAAAGTTAGGAAGAGRAATAGATATTAGAACGTGGGAAAAACTGTTAGCATAATTTTTTAAGTATTGAATTGACATATGACTATGTATGTCTTCATATTTTATTTATGCTTTAAATGCAACTGAACCTGACGGAAATGTACAAAACCCCCTACTTAACTTATTTCGTGTTAGATGATAAAGTTTTCATACCATCAGTAACASAGCATGACTCAGCCCAGATGACTTGGTTTCAGATCTGGTATATGGTAAAACCTAGGTTTTCTGGAAACTTATATGCAGGTAACTCTGCAAATTTGTCAGTGAACGTGGTCTGTGTTTTGTGTTTGTAATAAAACCTGAAAACAAGTGAATGTTACATGGTTTCTTGATGTGTGTGTGTGTGTGCATATACATACACCTGGTACATATGTACCGCATCTCCACAAAGCATTAAGAAAACATCGTACATGAGAGTCTTCCTATCGGTTGCAACATGGAGCATAATGTCTGCTTCATCACAGTCTTTGACTGCTAAAATCAGTGGCCAAAGTGCCATCACCTTCACTGGAAACAGGATTTATTTGCACAGACCCAGGTTCTCACTGTTTCCAACAAGTTCTGCTATATTTCTACAGACCCATGCACGGGAGTATTATCTCATTCATAAATTTTGTCTGGATGGACAAAAAGAAACATGAAGCTTTGCAGAGGGTTTTTTGGAAGTTCAGCAGACCAGTCAGAGCAATCCCAATGAATGGCTTGCCTAGTGCTCTGAACAAATACAGACAAATCTCCACAACTCTTAGACAAGTTAAATACAGGGCATGAAATTTGTGTCTAACTCCACATGCCAGTCAAACTGCATGTTGTGCATGTACTGCCTATCTCTGCAGCACAAGTACAACAGAACTGATGTGTGACAAACATCCCAATTTCCAGGATTTTTGAGGTAGAAATATTGGAGCCCTATGTAGAAAGTGCAAACATGAAGAGGAGAGTAGGATTTGTTGGGAAGGCACTCTGAGTCTGCCCAATCTTGCTTTTGTCTCCCTTGGCATTCCTGGTACTCAGCTCAGTTTCTGTGCTGCGGTGTTGGGAGCAGGGTCTTTTATCTTAGCGCTAGAAATAACAGCCTAGTTTTTTCTGCAGTCATAAAGTGGGATTAATGTAAAATCACTGGAAATGCAGTGAAGAAACAATGATGAGTTGTCATCTGCATTTTTAAACATGACTGATTTTTTCCCTCCTCCAGAAAAATGGGATTGAAAATTAGTGGGCGTGGTTCAGTTGCCTAAATACAAGTGTGTACTACTGTCTCAGATGCCATAAATTAACAGATGTACTCCAAAAGTGCCTGGATCTTCCATAAGCCCTCTGTCATGTCTGTCAGCCCTTTCAGCATATTTTAGATACCCTGCAGTTTATCAGATGTCCATAGTTCCCTGTGTTTACAGAACTGACTGTTATTGATGATGGAAAAAACAACATCACACACACATAAAAAACAATCCCATCATTTTGTTCAAAATCTGTATATTTAACTGAAAGAGATAGAGCTGCTGAAATCTGCTGCCTGACCTAATATGCAAATAATCCCTTGGATGATGAAGGGCTATTGGGATTTCTCCCAGTGCGAATAGTTATACAAGCCTTCAAAAAGAGGTCCTGGTTATTAAATATGATCAAAAAGTTGTATGAGCAACCCAGAAAGGTTTTGTATTACCTTTAGGGAAAGYGGTGGAAAAGTAGGTCAACCAAGCAAATCAACCAGGGGAGAGAGGAAAGTATAACTGTTGTCAACATAGACAAGCTTTAGAGCTTGTTACAAGGTAGGACACTCAAGTCTTTGAAGTGTTTGTAATTGTTTATGTTTTTCGGTTTTTAGATAGATGGAATGGGCCTTATTTTTAGGAGGCATAAACCAGGTCCCTTTGTTTTAATCTAGTTTACACCAGCTTTGACCTCCAGGACATGTGAAAAGTGTGGGCATATTAGATTTATCTGTGGGTAGCAGAGTGGTCCACTCAGCGGCAGACAGGACTGACTGGCAGGTGATTTGTTTCTCTTTCGTTGACTTGCTGAGAGGGTTAGCTCCTGGGGCAGGCAAAACAGACAGCTGTGTGCTGCAGTAGGCAGATGGAGGCAAGAAAAGAATAAGGCTTACCTGTGTGTTTTGCCTCTAGGAGAGCCTTGGAAAAAGAGACAGTCTCGTGACATTGCGAACAAGCGATATAATGGCAGCTATAGCCCTTTCCAAAAGCACTAGTTACCCTTTCTCCCTCAGCCATAACATATCTGCCATATCCCACACTTATCCCCCAGTACAGATCCAGGATAGACCCAGGCTGTGGCAGCAAAATTTAGGCTGAGATGTGTATCAGTTTTAGCTGGGCAGGAGCTGGAAGCTGTGCTGCCTACACCGAGCCTTCTTCAGGTTGCTCAACCTTTCTGCAAATCCAGCTATTTTTGCTCAGCRACTGAAACTTGTACTTGAGTGCCCAGCTAGAATAATCTGTTTTTTGACTTGGTCTTTCCATGATTGTAACATAGGGAGAGTCATACTTACCAGTTTTACAAAGTGCTTTGAAATCTATAGAAGACAGTTTGCCACAGGGTATAGAAGTCTCAAATTAAGGGTTGAAATCCCAAACTCAGAATTTTTGGGGAGTTCTAGTACAATAATTTCCCACGAAACTTTTCTATTTTAGTGAAAGTGCATTTTTTTCCCCAGGAAAGTGTATTTTGGCAGTTTTTCAGTGATCTCTGTTGCCTGAGAATGGGCTCAAAAATATGCGACCAAGTAATACCAAGTTTTTAGGCCAATATTAACATTACAGTGCTATAAGGAAGTGACAAAGAAGCCAAATTAGCTGATGAAAGCCTGTGGTTAMTACATTATCTGGATCTAACACCGTCAATCAGTTAGACAGATATAAGTTGTACTCACTGACATTTCCAAACGCTCATGAGAAACACTGTCCTTAAGAGTGCTCTGCCTAGTTTTTAAACAGCTCATGCGTTTAGTGCTGCATATACTGACAGCCCACCTGATCTGGCTTTTCCAGTTCCAAAGAACAGACAGGACAAGGTCCTCAGCAACCTGCTCTCATTGACCGTGACTTGAGCAGGGTTGACTTTTAGTTGGACTGGATGATCTCCAGTGGTCCCTTCCAGCCTCAACTAGTCCTCGATTCTGTGAAAATCAATCTCACAACTACTTACGCTCTAGGAAATCATATTGTCTTATGTAAACACAACTATTTTTTGACTGAAAGTAAACCAAAAAATACAATGACCTCAGAAAGCATCGTAATTGTTTTGCCAATAACTATCTTTAAAAACAGAAGGTGTTGATGAAGCAGGTGTTAGGTCTGTAAAAGTTTATTTCATGGTTTTTTGAAAGTTACTAATGCCATGGCCGGCATTAGGGGTTGTTTCTTGAATGATGATATTTCTATGTCATTTCTCCTTGTCTTTCTTCTGGTAAAAACTTCTTTCAAGACTGCACCGCTGGACAACTGTGTTTTCCAAACCTGGGCTCATGGAATGAGGTGAAACCAGACATGGTTAGGCATGTCCAAAACCAAAAGCTGTTGCTAGTTTACAGTACCAATATTTGGGCATTTAATCAGTGGTCTTTAAAAGATCTTTTTTAATACTTGATTAGGATGTATACATGCCTTCATGTTTGAACGAGCCTGATTTCTCAATGAGGAGCTCACCCTTTTTTTTTTTTTTTTTTT